>QLNU02015003.1:171610335-171641154 GCA_006491805.2 Dysdera silvatica
AACGTTCGAAAGAAAATAAATATTTCTGCGTTCGGTGGGACCTGAACCCACGACCTTCCACTTGCCGGGCGGAGGCTCTACCCACTGAGCTACGAACGACAATATCTAATCTCTTTACGAACGTATATATACTGTTGCCAGTTATTTCGCAGAATGGTGTAGTACATAGACTACTATTTAAACCAAATTGCAAAGAGACTGGTATTAAATTGATCGAAATGCCCGTTGCAGCATATGTATTTATTTTATATAAATCGAACACTACGCAGATTAAATCAAACAACAATGTCAATCCATCAACGTTTATTGGCGTAGTGATACCAACGCCGATGGTATGGCGTGATTAGATGGTGAAACGTTCGAAAGAAAATAAATATTTCTGCGTTCGGTGGGACCTGAAGTGGAAGGTCGTGGGTTCAGGTCCCACCGAACGCAGAAATATTTATTTTCTTTCGAACGTTTCACCATCTAATCACGCCATAATATCGGCGTGGGTATCACTACGCCAATAAACGTTGATTGATTGACATTGTTGTTTGATTTAATTTAAATTTATTTGGAAACAATACTAAATAATGTAATCAATATGCAATATAACCATCAGTGATGAGCTGTGGAAGAATATCCAAGAACAATGGATTGAATGTCAAATAAAAGGAATTAATGGATTTTGAAACTAGCGTTTATGTAATTGAATAGGAAACAGATATGTGACCAATTGGATAAATGAAATAATAAAATATGAATTACGGATATTGGCGTAATTTTGGAAAGAGACTGAGAGTTGTCTATCAATATTGATTGATTAAGGATTGAAGCTCGTGGATGATGATGATATAGTTGGATATTTGATGCTGTATTTTCTTCCTCTGTAAATAAGTTGGCTTATATTTTGCCTCAATATATTTCATATTCTATGTATATTACTGCTGCAGGTTTTGAAAAAGCAACGGATTTACTTTGTGTCATATCCTCGAGTCAAAAAATAAACATTTCTAAAAGATATTTATAATGCATATCGCCGCGGAAGATTTATTATTTTGGAAGAAAATTTTGAAGATATTTGTTACTTCTTGCCTTGAAAGCTGTTAGAATATTTTAAGCTACGGAGCTATTGCTACCATAAAAATATATTTATCACTGTCAGGATATAGTTCAAGAGAACGAAGCTGCGTGTGGATATCTTCCATCGTTTCATATACTCTATTTTTAACAGTAAATATTTTAAAGGACCGTTTTCTAACGTAGCTACCGTAGATATATGGAGCCAATAGAATTATTCCATGTGGCCGCTTTGTGAATAGTTAATTGTTTCATTAAAGAAACCCCTTTTATATGTCATATCATGAAATGCAAAGGCTTCACAAATAGAATAGTCCTACCTAGAACTGCCAGCATATCACACAATGTATTATGCTTGAATGACTTACTAATGTCAAATTGAGTTAAGGGCTACGGTGGTAACACGTTTTCCTAGCATGCAAAAAATCCTTGTTTTAATTCGCTACTATGTGGTGAAAAATGCCTGGCAGTTTCCTATAAATCCACGGCCCGGAATTCCATTCTTTAAAGGGAGTGTTTCGTATGCCACCGAACGCAGTAGGTCTATTCCAATATGATCTAAGCCATCATTGCGCTGTAAATCATAGGCCAACTACGTGGATGATAGTGTACTAAATTATGTTAATATCGTTACGCGGCTGAATGTCTTTCACTTGAGAAAGACTCACGCAAAATAAATACATACGTAGATTCTCAGAGCAATATAAAAGATTTATTCACACGTTCGAACAGTTCCTTCACACCGAATCAATCTTTCTGCAACAGCAACCTCCAATACATCTCACAACGTTAAAACGAGCGGAAACGATAGTAAACAGAACACGGCCGCATGAAGTCAGCCTCCCAATTTGTTCGTCGTGAGCGCACTCCTTTAAAAATGAAGAATAATTGCTCATCAGAATTCGAAATACATGTAAAAACATTCCTGTCAAATATTTAGAGTAAATAATGCACAAGAAAAGAAAATGTGTATAGTTGTCAATTAATAAAACTGCAATTACAAAGGCGACACTACCAGTCTGTCTAAGCGGCAACAACATAGGAAGACTAAAAAGCGAAGAACTGACGACACCGCCTTTATTTCAGTAAATAAACGAAAACTAAGGAAAGACGCTATTGCCGCAAGAATTTTATATTTTTGTACCAGTAAATTCAATTGTTTCCCGTAAATCCAAGTGTCCGAATAATTTTGTCTACTCAATGTAGTTTAATTTAAATAAGTTCGCTTTCACGTTTTGAAGGATGATCTTTGCTGGGTTATTGCGTCTAATGACAGCTGTCGTTCCATACTCGTAAAAATTTTAACAAACGTTATGAAAATTAAAAACTAAAAACATAAAGTGTGGTTTTCTTTATGTTATAATCTACAGGGTGTCTCAGAACCAGGTTCACGAACTTCTAGGAGGAGTAAGGTACACCTAGATGACTCGGAATCACATAGCAATGCTGGTCGCAAACCACTCACAGCGCTAGTTCTAAAACCGTCCAGCATACACAAATTGTGACAACCAGTGCGTGAAAAGCGCCAGATAAATCTCAGGTCAGCTGCTCAAGTGCATAGATGATTAGGACATCGCATTTTGCGCTTCTCATGCTGGACGGTTTTAGAACTAGCGCTGTGAGTGGTTTGCGACCAGCATTGCTATGTGATTCCGAGCCATCTAGGTGTACCCTGCCCCTCCTAGAAGTTCTTAACCCTGGTGCGAAGACACCCTATATTTGCATTAAAAGTTAAGAACACTAGAAGTAAAATAATCTGTATATAATCGACCAGGACTAATTAATGTCGTACTATGAAGATAAAAATATTTCCCTTGTTTACTGTATCGCCATTTGCTAATTTGTACCCCACGGAAAAATCTCCCTCATCCACGACGCTAAAATCGAAATTTCTTGTTGAGAGACAATCGACGAAAACTTGTTTTGGGCAGATACGTCGTCCGTCTACATTCATGCGGTCATTTACATTTTAAGTGGTGCAACAGTGACACCATTAGCAGCACATTTACATACGTATTAGCATATTTAGAACAGGCGGGCAAGAGAATGTTTTATGCAGAAGTCTGCCAGCTTCCCAGCATGAAGCAGGGTCTTTGTAACCCGACAGCTTACGATTCAGCTCCCTTCCTCTCGGTGGTTCCTTTTTATTTAGATATTCCAGTAGATTGATCCATAAATAGGGAAGTTGTTGCGCTTGCTTCCCGTATATAAAAAACCTAGCAGATTATTATCATCTTGGTGTTTATAGGGCAAAGTTTTTAATTTAATCTAAAATTACTGATGTGTATGGTGTGTTACTTATTTAGGAAATTAATTCTACTGCTGGCTCCCTTCCATGCAAAGATTATTCCCAGCTGAACTATACAGGTTATCACGTTTTACATGAAATAATTAACAATATTGTGAAGTCCCGTACAGATTTTTAGAAGTGTTAAATTTGGACTAGAATTTAAGACAGTTTTTTAGCAGAAAATAATTATGTAAGAGGATAATTAGTTATTTCCTGCAACAAATTTATTTATATTTGCGTAAATGATTGTAATAACCCTTTATTTTTTATTGTCTTTCCCTTCTGTGTTTAGATTATTTGCGTGGCTGCTGAAAACTTGCCGCACAAAATTTTCATCCGTCAAATTTCGAACTAATTGGAAAAAAAAAATACCAAACTTAAATAAGACTAGAACCAGTTTAATATTGCAGGTTATATTGTCACAGGTAAAAAAGCACTGAAGGATCTTAAAATAATACTTTGTGAATTCATATCTGAAAAGTTATAGCTAGGTGCTGTGAAAAATTCCACGAAAATTCCTCCTGTTAATTAAGAAATACAAGTTTTTGTGAGTTTTACGACACAAGGACAGGAAGGGCTATGATACGCCGGGAACTACAGTTTTCCGACGAATCCAAACTTTTTAAAGCCTAGGGAACCAACCCTTGGACTATGGCGAGCAGTCAGTCAGTAAACGTTCTCTTTTTGTCACAATTGGAAGTCCAACCCACGACAACCAAACGCTAGACCAACGCGTTACCACTGCACCACCGCAGGGCAAGAAATACAAAAGATTGGTTCAATAGATTGAATGAAACGGGTTGTCTAGCATGGAACCTTGGAAAGAAGTAGAATCCCTGAAAGAACCTAATTATCGGTTGAAACAAGAGAAAATAAAGTTGCATGAGGTTCAACTGCCATGAAGAGGTAACGAATGTTAACCTGTTAACCGGGGAATAAAATTTTGTGAAACTCGTTTCACACTGGGGACTTTTTTTTTGTGGGGGAGACATTTTGGTAGTCTTCCGGGCATGACGAAAAATGTCGTCATACCCAGTTAACAGGTTAACCGATGAATGTTTTCTCCGTTATGACCCTCTGTTTTGAAATTTTCCCTCTGAGGCTCCGTGTCGAACTATTTGTTGATAATTTGCAACCATTTTCATGGTAATTATGCTAGCCTTTGGAAGGACACAAATCTTACAATTTATTATATAACTTATATGGGTCAATGAGTTCAATATTTGAGCCAGGAAATATGAGTGTTGAACTTCAATTTTATTACTGTCTCCGTAATCCCTCGCTTTGGAAAACATAAGACCGAAATTAATAATGGATATTAGAGGGTGATTTTTGTGTAAATCTATCTGTTTAAAGATTGAAGAAATTTAGAACGATTGACAATCGTAAATTAGATCCTATAGTGAAAATTGGCAAGAAAATTGCTCGAGAAGCGTTTATATGTTAAACACTAAGATATATGAGTTAATATACGAAACAAAATTAATTTTGGTTAATATATTCCTTCAATCTCATTCTTCACGAAGGGTCTGTAGTACTTTCTTAAAAATTGTTTTCATTGTTTCGACTCATTCATCAACTGTGAATTATCATTGCTCTAGGTAAATACTGCATTAATTTCATTCATCTTAATAAAAGTTTATTGTGATTCATCGGGAAGTTCTATAATTGAAACTTTTTCGCACTATACTATATTATGAAAAAATTATCCTTTATTTTTATAAATAATAATTCAACTTGTAAAACTATCATGGAGGTAAATAAATTAGCATTTTGTTTCGATGAGCGTGATTGATGATTGTATATCATGGTCATTATTGGTGATTAAATTGTGATGTTAACATAATTGGGTGAACGGGTATTTTCAGCAATCATCCTTTAGGAGAAAAAAGTATGTAAAAATATTTTACAATATCAAGATCACATCTTTTGTATTATTCAATAAATTTTATCTATGTTAAGGCTCAATCACGTATAGCTAGTAACAAGTATGTTGCTATAATACTAGCTGCTTAATTACGGCGTAGTCAGTCGGCTTCTGCGTAGTCAGTCAGTTTCTACGTAATCAGTCAGTCTCTACGTAATCAGTCAGTTTCTGTGTAGTCACTCTTGCGTAATGTCTCTGTTTAATCACTGTGTAGAGTCTTTCTTCTCGCAATTTATTATCGTTAATCCTATGCACAGTGAGAAATGAGACACGAAAACTGTTTGAAATTACATTTTCAGAACCTTCGCCCTATCTTACGAAGATATTTCACAGTCAGGTCAATGAAATCCCTTACAAGATACTAACGTTGAACTGCAAAGTTTCGTTATTTTTTTACGAGCACACCAGACAGATATTTCAGTATCGAATCCAACCACATAAAGCTTGTTTAAAGTAAAAATTTTAAGCTCTCAAGAGTATGCTAGCAAAATCACTTATATTACTGCGTATATTCACTTATATACGTATTATTCATAAATAATCACTATCGAATGAGACGTACTAGCACCATTAATGAAAATTACGACACACATGTTTATCTGCGAACCAGTAGCGTATCAATTCAAAATTCATGGGGTGGGGGCTCAAATGACTATGAAGGACTCAGATTTAAAAAATATTATTTGATGCGGCATAAGAAAAGATGTGTTTTGATATCCAATGGTGGCCTTGAGGCCCCTGAGGCCACACCTTCCTACGTCATTGCTGTAAACTGTTTTTTGTTGCCATTCTCGTTAGGAGAACGTTGATCAATTTCCAAACCAAAGTTTTAAGAAAATGGCGATGAGAAAACTGACTTTATTCAAGGTAGCGTCGCTTGCGATAAGCTGTTCGGAGGCGCCAAGAGAATGGCAAATCCCCGAATCAATCCACCCACCGGATGTTCGATGCCGGCTAATTCATTCTAATTTGGAACTCATGATGCTCTGGTGATATTCCAAACGTCGTGACTGTGTAGCTCACGACCGAATCGTTAACTCCTCATCCCACAGACACGTTTCCATGGTAGCGTAGCATCATCATCTTCCCCTCACCTAATCAATTATTCGATATTCAATAGAGTAAAACTCATGCCCAGAACACTAACGCTTCGTATGCGGACGAAAAGTCCTTTTCAAAGCGAAAGCATAATGCGGCCTATTCGATATTTAACAGCACTTTAATGCAAAAAAAAAATACATTCTTGTGCGGATATTTCGTTGTCGCTTTCCAAGACTGAAGAAAATGTAAGATATTAATTTTTCCAACTTTCCGAAGGCGAAGTTACTAGTTTCTTGGGTAATAAACCTTAGTTTTGATGATTTGTTAAATTGGATATTTAACAAAATATTGAATGAAAATTCACTAATCAAGGTTTATAAAGCATTTAATAAATTATTTAGCGAAATATCCAACATTATACTTAACAAAGTATTTAACGTTATGTTCAATGTGATATTTAACATGATATTCAACAATATACGTATTCAGCAAATCATTCGGCACTCTGTTAAAAAAGATATTTAACAAATTATTGAGCTTTCTATTGAGTAAGATACTTAACATCGTATACCGAGTTTACCGAAATTTGATTTCTTACGTTATAGAAATTCTCGAAACTTTAAGTACTTGCGTAGTATGACTTTATCCATACTTGCTCCACAAAATGGAAAACAAAATTGTTTTGTATACTATACGCGTATAATGTTTCAATTTAAGTTTAGATATTTTCAGTCTCGGGACTGCTATTTGGGTTGTCTGGAATGGAGCCGGTTATAGGTGTAATTTGAGGGTTAAATATAGCTTAAAATTGGGGGAGGGGGGGGCAAAAAAATGGGTGAAAAAATACAAATTCGCCTGTATTCTAAAAAAACTGGAGGAGGGTCATTTGTCCCCCTCGTCGCCGCCAGATTACGCTTATGGAGCTGGTGACCTACTGTTCGTTCACAAAAAGAAATTCGACGGAACAGTTAGAAATAACGGGAGGTGAGATCACAAACGGGCTAGTTCATTATAGCAGAAAAGGACACAGTTTCAGAATTTGTTTTCGGTGAGCGTTTGTCAGCGCCAAAATAATGTTCTGAAATTGTAATCCTCCTCTTCTGTAATGAGATAGCCCGTGTGTGACGTCATCTCTCGTTATTTCTAAGTGTTCCGTAGGACTTCTTTTCGTGAACGAACAGTACTTTACCTCCGAACAACTGGACCATATATTTCAACTTACAAGTAGAAAAGCATAAGTGTAAATTGCTTTTTATAAGAATACAGTATTTCTTTTATATTGTGGAGGATTAACGAATGTAGTAACATTTCTACTGACACAATTTTCCACTACTTTACATTCTAAAATATTTTGCAACAACTTGCGAGGTCGTGTTTTATAAATATGCGAAAATTGACAATATGGCAATATTTGGTTTGGAAATGAACATTATATAATCTATTCCATTTACTAGCTTTTAAATTATGCTACAATTGTTGCTAAATGCCAATAGAACGAAGTTTATTATGAGTAGTTTTCCGATGTCATTCAGCATTTAAAACTGATTTAGTTAATTAGCAAATTTCCAATTTTTCACAACGTCAAACTAATTAATTTTCAATAAATTATAGATTCTAGCAAATTACCCGAAGGATATATCTCCATAACAAAAACTACCGTTGGTCATCAGTTCTTGATTTATTCTTTTCCATGAACCCCACTTCTATTTTGGACGTCGCCTATCCCCAAAACTTTAGGTCCTCAAATGTAAATGGAAGAACGGAATAAATAAATGCACACATTTTTGTTCATATTTTTATTAAACTGATTACATTTAAATTTTAAATTTAATTACAATAATAATCGAATCAATACATCGAATTTACTTATTAATGGAAAGGCTAGTATTATATTTCACTTGCAAATGTTGTTATATCGAGCTTAACACTTCAAAGATGAATTCTAAGTCCCGGCTCTACTTTATTTATGTCGCTTTTTATATTTATTTTTAAAGTAAGCCAGATTAGGTTTAGATTTCGTCAAGCCTAAACGGACCTCTTCTGAGGACAACACGGACCCTCAGAACTCCTTAAGACTCCAAGGTCCACAGCTAAAGAACCGTTGCCTTAGATCATTAAGAATTATATTTTTGAAGATCATTGCAGATTTCACTCACAAGAGTTGGCCTAAGGTAACGACAAAATGGGAAGATAGAGGAAGTGTGATTGAAGCTATAAACGCACTGGATTTGTCTATACCAACTATTTATAGTGTATCCGATACTGAAGTAGCTATCCGAGCCATTTCTGGACGACTATAGAAGAGGGAACTGCACTCACGACGCCCATTATGCTAGCTGCCACCGACTATTCTCGTCATCAACAGCAATTGGTGTCGGGCCTGATCAAATTGAAATTGTGTTCGGTAGAGTCGAACTGCCACCACTAGAGCTCGGCTTATATGCATATTCAGTTCTATATTTTAGCCATTTAGTTCATAAATTAATAAAGTTAATAAACTAGTCCATAAAACCGGTGAATTTTTAGGATATGCGCATATAAGCATTTTATTATTCCTTTACAGGAACAAATTTACACAAAACGATATAGTTAAGATTTTCTTTCTCCGTTATTTGAGCAAACAGGAAAGGAGACTTTCCAACATATACTCTTAATTGTGTCCTAGGACATTAAAAAATTAGTTACATTTGAAACTGAATAAATCACTACCCTTATTAGGAAAGACAAATGAGTTCTGGTCCATTATGTTAGACTGACAGTTAACCTAAGGTAAGGTTAAATCAAAAAATATCTATATGGTTCAAGTAACCGGACGAGTCCCATTTTAGGCGGAACACTCCTACTTCGAGCGATTAACGTTCTGCTGCCCCTAAGATTCTTCGCGGGCCGCATAGGTGTCCCGCTTTGGAGGGTAGTCCTCCTGTTTAGCCAAGTACACCAACGTAGAGTTTTCAAAATTATTGGGGCCCAAGCACATTTTATGTACGTTTATACATTACAGTATATGTAAAATCGCAATTTATTTCAGATTATTGGGGTTGGGGGCTTGGGCCCCATGGGCCTATATAACTCTACGCTTATGGCCAAACAATTAACTTAAGACATAAAAACGTAGTATCCAACCTTTAAACATTCTCGAGAAAATTCCATACTCCATCAGCGCATTAGTTAAGTCGATGACTATGTACTGTATCTGCTAGGAAGTAATGTGCAGCTGAGCGAGGTTTTTTTTTTTCTTTTGCAATTAGCAAAATGTGAGCAACGGAAAAGATGCAATTTTGAGTTAAGAAAGCATTTGAACGTCAATATTAGTTGCAAAAATTAATTTTGATTTACGTTGCCAAGAGTTTTATAGTGTTACAATTTTCAATAATATTTTTAAAACCATTAGGTTTGAATCGGCGGTAAGAATTGCAAAAAATGTAAAAGTACATTTTAAAATTGATTGATTTTTATGTAAAAAGAACATCTGAAACTGCATATTGCACTTTCAATAACAGCAACTTAAACCATCCCCCAAATATCCTTCCATAAGCACTGTCCCGCTTTCGACAGAATAAATCTGGTGAAGAGTGATTTGCTTGATAAGAGATACAGTTCAGTTTACAGGGCCTTTTCTCAACCCCCATCATACAGTTCATTTCTTCCATTGGTCTCTGTTCCTCCAAGTGTCTGCATCAATATGTCTTTTTATTCTATTGCCTCTTTTATTCCTGCCATCCATGCATTTAGTGGTCTTCCTCTTCCGTTTCTCCCCACTGGCATATACTGCAAAATCTTTTTCGACCATCTTTCATCACTCATTCTCATTACGTGTCGAAACCATCTAAGTGACTTTTGTTGGATCGACAGTAGTTATAAAAATGTTATGCTGGTATTTTTGGTAATGAGCAGGCTGACATTGCTGCAAAAACAAACCCCAACTATTAAACATCATAATATGAAACGAAGTTTATATGACCACGCCATCCCATAATATTAACACTCATGTCTTATCCCATCTGTACAAAAAATGGCAGTTGGAATGGGACGAACAAATTTTTAATGACCTTCATCATGTAAATCCACGGATTCACATGTGGCAGTTTAGCTATTGGAGTAATCGCCACAAAGAAGTCACTGTCGATAGATATCGCATCGGCCACACACGCTTCTCCCATAACATCTTTTAAAGAGCGAAGATGCGCCGATGTGTGCTACATGCAACGAACCGTTAAATGTTTTGAATATTTTATATACTTACCCCAATTTTAACCAGTAACGCTCATTAACTTTTAACCAAAACAATTTTACCCTCCGTGACATTTTAGGCGATTGTTTTAATCATGAACTAATTTTTAACTTTTTATATAATATTGGCTTTCCCACCTCATCTGATTTTATTATATTGTTTCGTTTGATAAATTAATACGTTACTTTCAATACATTTTTCACTATTTTAGTTTTAACTTATTCTCATTTTAAAATCATTGTGCGGTCTCATCTTGATTGACTCAGAATTACCCTTGCTGTCCTTGAGCCATAAAAATACAACCAACCAACCAACTTCGAGAAACGTTGCAAAATCTTGTTTTTGGGCCAGTGACGTAATTTTACTTGTTATAAGAAATTCCTCAAAATTAGCCTTGTTCATCCATGCCACACGGGGTATTTATGTGTATATATATTTCTTCTGCGATAATTGGAATAGTTATTTTGATTTATTACTGGGCCTTTTGTGATTTATTTACTAATTATTATATTGATATCGATATTTTTTCTACCATTTATCTGTTTATTATAACTAATTTCCTATATTAACACTGCATATGGGATAATTATTCCCTATTGTTCGAATTATACATATTTTGTATTATATTATACTGGACATAGATAGGGTTTTATGTATAGTTACCAATTCAAATGTTACTTTTGTGTTTTTAACTTGTGATTATCTAGTTCTATATGATGTTCCATTACCTAATGCAACTTTAATTGCTTCTACTGAACTTTTCAATTAACGACTGTTTCCTTGGCCTCGCCTGGCCCATACACACACACACATCTGTATATATACACTCATACTCTTATCTGAATTCTTATCAACTGATAAATTTAAATAATGTCAATACAATTGTACAATTGTATAGATTTTCTTTGGTTATTTTCGTAGACTTATATCCATTTCTTTTCTTACTGTGTTTCTATTATATTTTCCTTCTTCTTTTTATACCTCGATATCTTTTGATGTCGACTACTGATACGATTCACGCTGATTTAGACTTCTTGAATTCAAACCTTACCATCCACAAAGCTAATCTAAATATTTTATTTTTCAACGCCCAAAGTCTTCTTCCAAAGGTTGATCTTTTGGAATTACTGCTGGCTCGATTATGTCTTGTGGTCCACGTAATCTGTGTTTCGGAGACTTGGTTTAAATCTGACCATAATTCTAAACTGGTTAAGTACGATCACTATTTTAATACGTTGACTGCCGCGTCACCCATTTTCGGGTGACAGCAAAAGTTCTCATCGGGCCGCGTCTCCCGTATTCGGGGTGACGCTTATTTGACTACTTACAAAGGATCTTCGAAAATATTTGGACAGATATTCCACAGGATGTAATAAAACTATCGAATTATTATAAAAATGTTTTATTAAAAAAATTATTTGGAGTGTAAAACATTAAAGCATTCTATGCAAAGCTGAGGTTGGTCAGGACATTTTGGACAAAAAGTTGTTTTCTTCAGATTCCCTCATGCCTTTGATGGGTCCATTTTACATCTTTTATTTGAATAACATCATTTGCATGCACGTCTAATGCTTTTTGCAGAATCATTTTTGCGAACGGCGATATTATGCTGACTTCGTCGAACAGAAGGCTTGGTTGTAATTCTTTTTATATTTCTCTTTCTGGGTAATCTGATCACTTCCTCATCGCTGCTATCCGAATTTATGTGAGTATTGTAACAGGTTTCTTCTTCAATGCTATATGTGTCACTAAGAACTAACTTTTCCATGTTTCTTTTCAATATTGAAACGAATCAGGGCAGAGATTTTAAGTTATACCACTCGGTACTCGGCAAAGATTCGAACTGTTCATGCAGAGTAGCGAGGTGATAAGTGAGGACCTTAGGAATGTATCGATAGAAACAAATGAACAGATATGAGCCAGCAACTTACGCTTTGTACAGCGGCGTGCATGGCCTGACGGAGGACGCGGCAGTCAACGTGTTAAACATAGAACTTGGGCTCGAGGCGGGGGTGTTTCAATCTTTGTACGTAGTTCATTACAGGGATATTTGGTCAACAACAATCTCACAGAATCAGGCCCAAACCTTGAGGTTCTAGCTACTGAAAATGACTTACATATTATGGTTTCTCTCTACAGACCTCCAGTCAGTAATTATTTAATTTATATTGTATATCTGGAGAGACTATTTCAATATACTGCTACCATAGGAAAATTATTGTTTCTTTATGGTGATTTAAATATAGATTTATCCAATAATGATTCAAGTACTCAGACACTCCTTGACACAATTTGTGCCTTTGGATTTCACAATACTATTGACATACCAACTAGAATTACATCAACCTCCCAAACAATTCTTGACGTCCATATCTAATTGCCTAGATCGTCAATCCTTTGTCTTGAATTCAAGTTTAGGCGATCACCTGCAAATTTTTGTCTCATTTGCGTGTGGAATTGGCTATCCCCCCTCCCCCCACGGATTCCTCTAGTCTTCAGTATAGGTTGAAGGGCTCTAGACGTATTCAAACTTTTCGTGATAAACTATCTTAAAATGATTGGGAAGGTATTTATTTAGTTGACAAACAACAATATTTTTCACATTTCTATAATGCATATTGTCAAATTTATTACAATTGCTTCCCATTATAAATTTCTCAAAATAACAAAACCTGTACACATAAGCGTCGCAAGCCCTGGATGACTAGCGAGATTCTTAACCAAATTAAGAAAAGGAACAGATTGTTTTCTAAATTCCTCCGACTCAAACAATCTGATGTTTATGGTCGTTTTAAATTAATGAGAAATTGAGTTAATACTGAGATAAGAAGGGCTAAAAAGGATTATTTCTTTTCTATTTTCAAACATGTAACTCATTTGAAACCCGGAAAAATCTTAATCTTTTAAAATCAGGTAGAAAATTTAACTCCCTCTACATAAATGTTAATGGCACTAGAATTGAGGGTAACGCCATGGTCGAGGCGTTCAATAAATATTTTTCTGAACTACCAGATAAACTTTTAGCAGATCTTCCTGCTTCCTCTTTGTGACTTCCATCTCTTGGAACTTGTGAACGATCTTTTTTCCTTCGCCCTGTTATTCAGACTGAACTTATCACTGTCGCATCTGGGTTAAAGAAAACTAAATCTACAAGATTAGATGAGATCGATACTTCTATCTTTATTTCTTCCATGGTGTCTATAGTCCCTTACCTAACTAATACAATTAATACCATCTTCGAATCTGGCATATTTCCCAATCAACTTAAAAGTGCTATAATTGCGCCAATATATAAATCCGAAAATCAGAATGAATTCTGAAACTATCGGCCCATGGCTAACATTTCTGTCTTCAGTAAACTAATTGAAAAATTGATTTACAAAAGATTAACAAATTATCTGAAAAAATTTAATTTATTAGATCCTGACCAGTATGGATTTCGCGATCATAGGTCTACCGAATTAGCATTATTGAAGGCCTTAAATTTCTTACAACTTAATCTTGATCAAAATATTCAAATACTGGGGGTCTTTCTTGACCTTTATAAAGCTTTTAATGTGATAAATCATAACCTCAGTAGGGAAAAACTCATTAGTTTGGTTCAAACTTATAAGAAATTCGCAGGAGAATACTATTGATTCATATAAACATTACAAGATTCTTCCAATAGATATGTTATATAAATTTCGAATTCTATCTTATATGTTTAATAGAATTTAAATGAATGAATACACAGACATAACATTTATTAATAATTACTTACATAACTATGAAACCAGAAATATACATGCATTATTTCCTCCAAACCTTAAAACAAATCACCTTAAAATGAATATAAACTTTACTGCTGCGCAACTATGGAACGATCTTCGGCCTGAGATCATTTCACGAAATAGCATGTATCTTTTCAAGAAAAGAATCAAGACTGATCTATTGCTGGACTGGTTGACTACCACCTTGTTTTACTACCACATTTAAATTATGAGTTACTTTTTTCTAGGTTTTATGTTTATTTTTATATATTTTTCAACTTAGTGGTGTTTTATATTGACTCAGATGGCTTGGTTTGAATTCTAACTTCGATATATATGTTTAGATTATATTTTTGCCACTTACCGTTATTTGCCTGAGCTTTTCTTTTTCCTTTCTCTCTTCTCCATTTCCTTTATTTTGCCTTTTCGTATAATGTGGTGGGGGGAGCCAGTTTTATCAGGGTTTTTTAAACCCTTTTCTGGCTCCTTTCCCTTAAGCTCAATTTTAGAAATACGTGTTTTTTAAGTTGTGTTACATTTATCTAAATAGAAACTTATGATTAATAGACCTATATTTTATCATTTTTTGTTGTAATAATGTTATATTTTGTTATTATTTTATCTCCCATTCTGTTTTTTCATGTATCTCAGCTATGTAATTGAACTTTTCTACATCCTGTGCTTATAAATAAATTTTTATTGTATTGTATTGTTTATACGCACCCCAGAGGTGGGCCAACTACATATTGATTTGCTAACTACGTTAGCCCTCTCTCATGAATACATTATCAAATTTTCCTAAAATTTTAATCATTTCCTTTGTTGACATAAACACTAAATGTATTAAATTACTTCCTAATCAGATTATTCCTTCTTGGTGCAGTAATTTTTTTTTCATAAAATATATAAGCAGGAAATAGAAGGAAAATAAGTTCTGAAAAAGGAAAATTATTCGTGAAATTAATTATCAGAATTTTACATTTAAATAAGATTTCGTTACAGCTAACCCTCAAAATTTGAAATACAAATATATTTAAAACAAATGAATTCAAAAGAAATTCTGATTCCTTGCAATAACAGTTGAAAATATCTGCAAAATTTAAGAAGGTACTAATAAATACACTCTGCATATACCTTGGGAACAACATATGCAAATGCCCAATATGCAAGTTTTGGGGAAAACCCATTTCTGTTGTGATAATTTATATTTATTGGCCATCATTGTTCTGAGGTACATATGAGATGTATACTTATCAATTTTTACGGAAATATGTAAAATTTCCGTAATATTTTATTTCTCTTTAAAAATAGAAAACTGAAAATAATCCTGTTTTACAAAAACATGCAACAATGGCACGTATTTTAAAAGCAGCTTTCCACAGATTATATGAAATTTTCTTTGGAATTCTATTGCACAGTCTTTTCGGAAAAATGATTGATTTTATGCAGGATTTTCATAGAGGCCCTTGATGTTTTTACATTAAAACCCCTTTGTTGTTTTCTTCTTCTTCATCCATAAAATATTTTGAGAATTATATTTCGCGGAAATTGGCATAGAGGGCGCTAGTGGTTTAAACAATGACGTTGATTTATTGTTTCTCGGCTAGAGCTATCTTTCCTTAGAGTGATATATCATATGTGGAAGCTGATTCATATTTTAATATTTATAAGAGGGTTTTCTTCTGCTTTGTAGTTCACTTATTATTTAATACTTTATTGCTAGTTGTCTTCAAATCCTTTACCAAAAAATCAAATTTTCCACAAAATAAATTTACCACATAAACCTTTTCCTTAGATTTATAAGTAACATACGTCAGAATGCTCATTGCAGCAAAATTATGTATGATGATTTGACGTAGCATTACGCAGGATAGATTTACAAGTAATATATATCTTACATCTTTTACATACCTTTTTTTTATTTGTAAACCCTATACGTTGTATACGTTGGCAAAGCCATCCTCGAATTTAAATGAGGGGGGAGAGGTATTGACGACGTTGTGTGAACCCTTTCCTATAATTTTATACCTTAGTATACGACCAAAATATTAAATTGAAATATTATTGTGACCACGGTTTAGTTACATCAACCAGCCGCTCCCAAAATGTTGACAATTGGACGTCCGCGGTATTTATTTATTTATTCATTTATTTATTTTACCTCCATAGGGATTACGATGTATTTTCGTTGATTTGTAAGTTCAATACCGAGTTGTGTTTTGTTAAGCCCTTTGTCAAAGCTTTAAAACCTGGAAAAATTTGTTTTATGTCTTTTGTCCCTCTGGTTTCAGAATTTTGTTTTATGGAAATCGATTTAACTTCGATATGTTGTTTTGTCTTTTCCAGTAAAACGACTTTGTTGAGTAGGAATTGAATCACAATTTAATCATGGCAGATATCCAGAAAACCATTATCCGTTTTGCATGCAACCTTGTTCCCGCGATCCCTTTTCTTTAGGGAGGCCATTTTTGACATTTTTTTTTACATCTTTTCGGATTCTTCAATTGCAAGAACACAGTTTTAATCACATGACATTTTCAATTCCTTCCTTCTCATGAAAGCTATTGCACGCTATTCATTAAACAAGTGTTCCGATATTTCACTATCACCTTCTTATAAAATTAAAGGTTAAGAGGGCTTTCATTTGTTTGTGAGTTTCACGAGGTAAGGACAGTAATGGTCATGCTTCACCAGGACCAGCAGTTTACCGAGGAATCCGAACTGCCTAAGGCCCAGCGAACCAACCCCAAGAATACAGTGAGTAGTTAGGCGGTAAGCATTCTTTTTTTCGGCACCGCTGGGAGTCGAACCCAGGATGACAGCCCACTGGATGGACGCGTTCCCACTGCACGACGGCAGTACCGAAAGGTTAAAAGAAAGATACTAGTAATGTAAGAAGCCTAACAATAGTCAAAAGTAAAATAAACCAGAAAATCTCGACGTGGGGTACTGAATAGCGCAGCGTACACAATGGTGTTTAAAACGTTCGTATTTCAAGCGTTGCATGAGCGTTCATTCGCAGACTTAAATGCAACGTGAAATATTTTTTTATAAATATTGACGTAAGTATAGAATGAGGCTAAGGCTGGCTTAATCCTTCATGGAAAAAATGTAGCCCTCTAGAAAAGCGAAAATTACGAATGAAGGCTATATATATATATATGGAGCATGGAGGCAAGAAATATAAAGAGGAGTAAGAGGACCTTTGTTCCTCTTCTTTGCGGCACACGGATAATTTTCCCTCTAGTATTTAACGA
This sequence comes from Dysdera silvatica, assembly GCA_006491805.2. NCBI lineage: Eukaryota > Metazoa > Arthropoda > Arachnida > Araneae > Dysderidae > Dysdera > Dysdera silvatica. Next base: position 171,627,896 of record QLNU02015003.1, read on the forward strand.
TTGTTGATTTTCATTATCGATCCCCATTTCGCGGTTTAATCCCTTAGCGACAGAGAATACTGTACTTCCCGACATAATATGATCTACTTACGCTTAGAGATGTAAAGAATAAACTTTGATGGTTAATGGCTGAAAATGGGGATAATGTCGGTGCACGCTTTAAAAATGTACTAATATATGCGAAGAATATGATACAAATACTAATGAAATCATGATCACGGACATCTAAGAAGTATGGATTCTAAAGGAAAAAGACACTGTTCATTCGAGACTCTGAATGCCAATCACTCCTATGGTAATTGTGTTGATTCTGATAAAGGAAATAATATTTAGATTTATTATAATGAATTCAAGAACTCTAACGCGAATCACTGAACGTTGGAGTTTGAAGATTCAATTTCATTCGAATGTAGTATTGAAATTGAAATTCGGAGTTGAAGAAATAACAATTCGTTGTAGGGAGGATCAAACTCTGTCCTCATTGGATAGCTTTGGAGTACGATATCGGTATGACAAAAGCGGCATATCGATTATTCATTATCGATAATTCAAATGAGGATAATGCGTGGTTCATTATGTTGGCCATGTATGAGCTATGAGCATGCGTAAACTGTGAGGGAAACTAATTTAATAAAAAACATCTAGGCTTATATAAGTGATTGCCTCAACGTGAATGTTAATAATGAGGAAAGCATATACATAATTTAGATAGTTTAATATACGAATATAGTAAAGTATATATCATCTATATATGTTCAGGTGTTTAATTTAGTCTTTACAGCTATTCAAAATTTTGCAGAATAACACGTGATATGAAATTTTTTGTGCAAAATACAATCTACCTTCTTGTGTGCTTTTTTACGGACAGTTTCATGAAATGTTTAAATGTGGGAATGAATATTGTACAAATAAATGGAGAAAATATAAGGATAGGATAGACAAGGTGAAGAAATGTTAGTAATGATTCTGAAGAATAAAATTTCCGTAGTTGTGTCGACTAGGCTTTCACAAACCATCATCATAATTGAAAAAAAAATCATTAAACTACTGAACCTAGATTCAAGGCCAATGAAATGCGCGGAGGTGACTTTCATAATTATCCTCAGACATCGAAATGAGTAATGGTCGCAGCATGCAAAAAACGTTGATTTTTTTGGATCACAGAGGTTAAAGAAGTTTTCGAAACGATCAGTAATAAGAAGGGTCAGTGCCGTATTTACGTATAGGCAAAATAAGCCCTGGCCTAGTGCCCCACAGAGACCTTGGTGGGCCTGGTATTTTTCAAATTTAAACGTTATTTTATTCTTGTTTATTTACAAGTCCGAAAAATTTTCATCATTTATAAACTTAGATATTGAAGATAATGGACCTTAAAGAAGCATGTATGATTGATTAATTAAATATCGCAGAGACCACATTTTTTAGGGGCCCCATTATATTTTCTGACCTAGGACCCATAAAATCCTTAGTCCGGTAATGAGAAGTGTGAAAAAACTACGCACTGTAGGCCTATAAGGGTAATGTAACACCTCTATCATGGTACCCCCGTTCCTGCCGAACGGTTCGATCATTTTTTCGCGCCTTTTACTTTTCGTAGGTTAACTGTAGCTTATATATCATAGAGCTTTGTAGGATATTCCATCGCGTTTGTTTATTAAACACACTTATCATTTCACTACGTGTTATGCCGAACATCCTCAGAAGCAATTGTCGACCAGGTTTCCCTCTGCAAAATGTAAAACTTTTGCTTAGTTGCTTGACAGAAAAAAAAATTCTTCCGAACAAGCAAGTGAAAGTCTTGCATTTTACAGAGGGAAACTTGGTCGGCAATTACTTCTGAGGATGTTCCGCATAGCACGGAGTGAAACGTTAAGTGTTTTTAATAAACAGACGCGGCGGAATATCCCGCAAAGCTCTATAATGTATATTAATAGACGCCGTGAAAGTCTTCGTGAATGTATTTAACTGATAACTTGTCTGTATTAACCCGTGAGTAGGCGTGCGTATTAGAGGAACGCGAGAACGCGCGCGGGGTGATTTGCACCCCATCTGATTATATAGCATTATTTCATTAAAAACGTCCAATTTTACAGGGAACAATAAGTGGAATTTTCTCTTTGTCACCCTACCCCAAAGATTGTGACTTTGAAGGCAACAGGAAAGAGTTTGGCCAGTTTCAGAAGCAAGGGTGGACTGTTCTTTTAACAAATTGTAAGTTGTGGGATGTGAAACATCCCGCGCGCCTGCTCGCGGATTAAAAGTTAAAGACCAGCAGTATGCGTAAGAGTCAATAAGCGTCAGTAAGAGTTCAAATTTTACAGTGCAAGGGCAACAAAGGTCATGCTTCCTCATAATATTTTAACAAAATATTGAAATTACATTGCTTTCTACAATATTAATTATAGCCTACTTAGTTCGAAATATGATAATTAAACTTAGCTGCAATTATCAGCACTCTATTTAGGAAATAAAGCTTAGGTTGATGTAATTTACATTTTTCTTAGGTTAATCTCATAACGTAATACTACGCAGAATAAATAACAAATAGAAAAACAACGTTTTATGCGTAGTTGAAGTTTTATTGGATACATTTCAACGCATTTCGGACGGACTTTGGCCGTCTCTCGTCAGGAATACACGTCCGTACGGCACTGAAACAAACAACCAAGTGTTGCCGGTTAAATCCCGTTTCCGGGTAAAAAATTTCTATTAAGGTCGACTCTTAGTAGTCGAACTTATTAGTAAGTTTCTAACCGGCAACACAACCCACCGGTGAATCGGCAACACTTCGTTGTTTGTTTCAGTGCGTGTATTCCTGATGAGGAACGGCCGAAGTCCGTCCGAAACGCGTTGAAATTTATCCAGTAAAATTTCAACTACGCTTAAAACGTTGTTTTTTATTTGTTATTTGCTTTCTTAGGTGTTCAAAAGTATTTATAAGTTGCAAGTTGGGTTGGAAATCTCGAAATCTGGACTAAGGTCATCTAAAACAGTGACCCTAGATAAAAATTGAGGTGAAAAAGAGGAAGAAGAAAACGAAAAAATGGTACACGAAAGGACATGATTACATGTACAAAAATTGAGACACTTATTAGAAGTAAACGCCGGTACTTAACAGAGAAGATAATGTCAGTTTCACTAATCATGATAAATACGTTTTCGAACTGCGGTTGTTCAAAATCGCTCAGCTAATGATCAGCTAAACAATTCCGAACATTGTTTAATGGCGAGGACAATCGCTCAATGAATCATTCAGTAAATGAGTTGTTCTTTTTCTACTTCAGTTAAGAGCAACACGATCATTCCCGTCTCACAGCAAATTGAAAAAGCCCCGATAATGATTTGATCCAGAGATATAGGCTGAATAGGAAGTATTGTACCGCTATCATCTACGTAATAGAATTGTGTATAAAAATCATCATTAATAAGCTTTTGCAACATACATGTGACCTTTCCTAGAATATACGGATATCCCTCTGAATATGAATACTTAAATATAGTATGGTCCTAAACTCGCGTCTTGTAAAGTCCAATTTGAATGCGTTCAGTGACGTCTATGTGTCACTTATTATAGTAAAAAATTTTCTGCAAGATATCAGAACCAACTTTACGAGAACTATATCCACAAGTTATTCACAAATTGAAAAATACCTGAATGCAATGCGAAACAAAATATATATTTACAATACTTACATAGAAACCTTTTTCAAAAACTATGAAATATTGCTAGGATACAAATGGCAATATAGTAAAATTGTAAAGAAATGAACCCAAAAGTGGAATAAAAAATTTAAAGTAGGAGTGTAATAATAAATGAAATATGAGAAACCCATAGGACAGCACTTTTTCAAGAGAGACACCTGTCGCAATGAGTTCAGTATTGGATGTTTCCGTTTGAGACTTAGCCAATGCTAAACTTAGGATCTCAAGTCTCTCTAACTTCAAGTTTTACTTTAAATTTTTTATTCCACTTTTGGTTCATTTCTTTACAATTTTACTATATTGCCTTTTGCATCGTAGCAATATTTCATAGTTTTCGAAAAAGGTTTGTATGTAAAATATTGTAAATATATTTATTGTTTGTATATGTTTTGTTTTGCATTGCACTTAGGTATTTTTCAATTTGTGCATAACTTGTCGATATAGTTCTCGCAATTGGTTCTAGTATCTTGCAGAAAAATTGTTTCCTGTAATGATGAAAATGGCTTTATACTGCTTTAACCTTATTTATTATATATATATATATATATAAAATGTGTGTGTGTATATATGTCGTGGGGTAATATCAGTCACCTATAGGGTGCCCCTACGAAAAACGACTGACAATATATCGCTTTCAGCTGCCATAAATACTAACAGTATTATACAATATAACAGTATTATACAGAAAATATGGTCAATATAATTGTCAATAGTAGGTGTAGGGTACAAAATAAGCTTCGAAAAAATTTTGTTGGAGACTTACCCTGTGAAACCCCAGGTGCGGGACGGATTTGGTTGAAAACTCAGAAGGTTGAAATTAAATGATGCGTAATACACATTTTTTATGACGTTGTAAGGACGGCATAATAATGGATATTAATTAAAATGCAGGGTGGCCGTAATTAAATTAAAGATCCTTAAAGTCATCTGTTGTAAAATCTAACAACCGGAATGGTGCAAATTTCTTTCTCTCCATGTCTTGAATGGTCTACCTACCAAATTTTGTGCTATTCCTGCTGTTAAATCGAGTTACAGATAACTTTGAGTGCCGTCCCAGCTTAATTACAGTCGCCCTGTATATCTTTATGTTTTATCGGAAAATGTAGTATTAAATAAAAGACAGAAAAAAGGAAAGAACCAACAGAGTGAAATCATAACCGAGAGAAAATATTTTTTTTAATTGTGTTTTTTTTTTTTAAGTGGCTGTTTTACAATTGAACAAAATTAAATGGTACCAATTTAGGAATTTAATTCGGAGGTTGTCGGAAATAAAACGCAGTTTTCAGAGCCGAAATATTTAATTTAGAATTAACGGGCAAGACTGAAAACGATGCAGGGTTCAATTTAATTAAGCAATTAAAATTAATTACACGATGAAAGAGTGGAAGATTAAGCGATGGCCAAGAAATAACTCAGAAATTAAAAATTTAAACGTTTTTGTTGAGAGGGTGCTTTAAAAGTTGGAAAGCGTGTAAAGTTACCAACTTCTAATTAGGTACAAAAATTTTAGCAGGTGCTCTAAACACATGCTAATTTCGCGAGATGGAGCATTTTTAGCACGCGATGGCCAAGGTTTACAAAGAACTCCACTCTATCGACATTTTGAACCACCATCCATTCACTGTTGAACGAAAGAAATAGTTTCCTATTAGCTATTATTAAATTATTATTATTCTTCCTACTTTTTCAACTACTTTTCTAATTCATCTTTTCAAGATTATTTATCCTTTTTGTTTGATAACATTTGGGGACATACAGTCCGTTCGCGGAAAGTTGACCGATGGTACCGTTAGAATTCACGGGAGCTGACGTCACAAACGGGTTGGTTCATTACAGTAGAGAGGAGGTGTCATTTCAGATCTGCTTATGGCGCAGACAAACGCTCGCTAAAAACCAGTTCTGAAATGATGTCCTCCTCTCTGCTGTAATGAACTAGCCCGTTTGTGACGTCAGCTCCCGTGAATTCTAACAGTACCATCGGTCAACTTTCCGCGAACGAACAATACCCCATCCGCGTCATTTCAAATGACCTTAAATTGTTTACTCTTTTGTCTTATTCATTACTCTCATTTAGCATACAAATTATAGTTTATCTACCTCAAGAATTCCTCGCAGTTATCCTCGTATGTGCCAGTATAAATGCATTTCTTAAGCATCCTCTATTCAAAATGAGCTAGGTTCCACGAGATATTCTCGTGATTGATAGACAGTACAGTTCAACGCTGAGATGTATCCTGACGAAACTGTCAATCAAAGCAGATCGATTTTTGGCGGGGGTTTTGAGGAGACTATTCGCTGGATAACCGTATTTTTTTTTTTTTTAGCGATTTCTTGCCAAATATAACGACAATGGCAGGTTCTGTATAAATTTGATAAACAACTGCCCGCGACTTGCTACCTTTACCCTATTTCGATTAGTCAACTGTTGCAAATGAAAGCAGCCTAAAGAACTTCTGGAGATCAACTGGTCAGTATTAGACTAAGTGCTGCTTTTCTAACTCATTTTATTCATTAAGGATTTTTCTGATTTTTTTCATATCTATTAGATAGTTTAAATGTTCTTTAATCTCTTCAATTATTCAAAGTATTCCTTTCACTTGAAATATTTGTAAGTTTCTAATGATGGTTTCTTAGTTATGAAACGCATTTATGAACAATCGGCTTGATTAGCAAGTTGCAAATTACTCCGTGCGCACTGACTAAATGCCCTTTTCTGTAGTTGCAATGACAGATTTTAGCATTTAACTGTATATCAAAGCAAATGAAAGACAACCGTTCTAATTACTAAAAATATATTTAGTTGACAGACGTTGTAGTACCTAGAAATAGACGAGTAGATAAGAAAGAGAAATAATGTGTTTTTTAAATTACTAGCCATAAATTTCCCACGAAAATTATAAAAAACATGCCTTAGCGTCTCTGTGGTTGACCATTTGGCAATTGTGATAACCCTGAAAAGCCTAAAAATCTCTCTTACAAAACCCTTATATACCAAAAAAAAAAAAAGGAGCATACTTCCTTCGCCCTGTTGGCCAAGTAGATTAAAGCACACCGATTTATACGGCTGGTCCCGGTTCGAATCCGGGACTAGGGCGTCATCTTTTTTTCTTCTTTACAAAATAAAAAAAACAAAAAACCACTATAGTCTGAGATTCTACGTGAGTGTCAAAAAATTATTAGTCATCAATATCCTGGAAAAAATTCAAAGATATATGCTCTTGTGGCTGTATACGAGGACTATTTGGCAATTGTACTAACCCTGAGAAGGGTAAAAATATCTCTTACAAGAAAGAGAACGAAAAATAACAAAGCACAAAGTTCTCTCAAATGGAGACGAAAAATTATGGAGGAAGAAAGCTACGGTTATTCCAGTTATCGTGTGTATAGTTCGTTCACGAAAAGTAGTCCGATGGTACCGTTAGAAATAACGGGAGCTGACGTCAGAAACAGCCTAGCCGATTACAGCAAAGGCGAAGACTTCATTTCAAAACTGGTTTTTGGCGCAGACAAACGTTCACTAAAAAACAGTTCTGAAATGACGCCCTTCCCTCTGCTGTAATCGGCTATGCCGTTTGTGACGTCAGCTCCCGTTATTTTCTAACGGCACCATCGGACTACTTTTCGTGAACGAACTATACTTTAGATGCAATTCTACAAAATCTAGGGCACCGTTTCACTTTCACATTTGGAGCGCTGCACACTTAAAATGGATAAAATTTTCTGTCACCAAATCGAACACGCATCAATTGTAGGAGAACATCTCGCATCAAATATAGAACCTTTTTAAATATCTAAAGCCCATGGAAAAAGAGTTTGATAATTCCAAGAAAGAGACCAGTTATATATGACATGAATTTTATTATTGTCTTATTATTATTATAGAATTCGCATTATAATAAACGTTAAAAAAATTTGGTTCATGGTATCTAAATACAATGAAGTCCCTGGTAATGGACACCAGTCAGATACGGTCACCGCGTTTTTACGATTAGATAAGAATCCCTTGATAATACCTCTTTCATAATAATTTCTCCATTGCATATGGTTACACCTTTCTTAAGGACACATATTTTGCCCAGTGAGTGTCCCCCTACTAAAGTGTTTACTGTATTTGGGTTAAAAAAGTGTTTTGTAAGTAGATTGGAAATTCAAGGGAACACAGAAATCATGCCTTGTAGAGAAGCTACCTTTCAAATAAGTGGCACAGTGAAAAGGGGGGGGAAAACCTCATATGCTGAACTCAAACCAGAATTATATATCAAATTTTTATAAGCAATGGTGAGTTGAAGTCGGCACGGTAGTTTTCTCGAAACAGTTTTAAATATTTCTAGAATAAGAACCCGTTATTAACGTTTTTTGCTGTATCGCCAAAACTGTACTAAGTAAACGACTCCCCAAACTCTTAGTTCCAAAGAAACAGCATTTAATCCTTAATTGTCAGCATGCTTTAAAAGAGAGAGAGATGAAAGTTCATGTAAATTTAACGACCATTTAATTTGACAGTACGTCTTTGCGTTTTTGCAAGAGCATGGGTTAGCTCAGGACGGTGCTACTATGATGAATTGAGCAATCAACTTCTCAGGGAACCGATTATAGAACTTATTTCAAATCCAACGAAACGTTTGTCAAAATGTTGTCACTTTACTGCCAGTTAGAGAAAGGCTCAATGAACTTCTGAGGTTTCATATCACTTTTGTCGCTGTTATTGCTTTGATCGATATTTTAGCGGAAATGATGAATAGCAAAGGAACAGCGAACGATTTCAATTTTCAGAATTCTGAAAATGGAAATCATTTTTTGAATTTACGATATAAAGAAGAATATTGAATGCAGAAGACTATTCAAGATATGCATTGTTACTCTCTTTTATGAGTTTTTTGTAAATTCAAGAAGTGGGTGGCAAGTCATGATTTCATCTGAGTACGGCTCCTTCGCCTCGTAATATTTATTTTGTCGCTTATTTAGAATTTGACAAAATAAGAAGAAAATTTGCCATAAAATTATGTATTTGCCCGATTTAATGATTATGTAATAAGTCTAAAATATACGTTAGTTTTCAATTCGAAAAGGGCCGTGTTCAGACTGGAGTCAGGGGACGCCCCTATCTCTCTCTGTAAAATAACTTTGGTCCTAGTTTTTCTCAAAATAAATTATTGTAATTTTTTTTTAAATCATTTGTTTTGTGCAAAATTTTGCACGACACTGAAAAATTTTGTTTGACGTTAAAATGTATTCAAAACGCATACTTTCAGGGAACTATCTTGTGTATACCATATTTGTTGTTAAAACTAACTCATTCATAAGAAACAAATTATTGTAAAATTTTGTAAATTATTTGTTTTGTGCAAAATTTTGCAGGACAATGGAAAATTTTGTTTGACGTTAAAGTGTATTCAAAACACGTATTTTCAGGGCAAATCTTGTGTATATCATATATTTTTTAAAACTAACTCGCTCATAAGAAAACATTCTGAACACTATTTATATATTCCGCATATGTTTTGTTTGATGTTTTTTTAAGTTATGACAAAAAATATACTGTATACTAAGAATTAATCAAAACATTTTATGTCCATATTGAGGATAAAGTAGAACCCCGATTTTATCCGGAATATAGAGGGCGCGCCCGATTCCGGATAATTCGAAAATCCAATTTCCATTAGGAAGATGTAATGATGCTACACCGTTTATCCAAATGCGCGTTTGATTCATATCACTAAACTTCTATATGCATAATGAGAAAAATGTAACCAAGTAGCTATATGTACGTGTTAACAAATAGCAATTACTTAATTTAATTATAAAACAGTCACATATCTTTGAATATGCGTGTTATACTAAGCGTATTCATGTCTTTTTACATATCCAATACTTTTATATCTACTATTTGTACTGATTTCTCTCTTAGGGTCCGAAAACATTAGGAAACAAATATGAGTATTTTTTCCAAAAACACTGAATGACTATTTACTATACAATAATAATATTAAAACAAATAGTGCGCCGTTATTCTGGGTTTGATCCCCAGCTGCGACAAAAACGAATGCTTACTAACAATTGCTCATTGTAGTCCGGAGGTTGGTTCCTTACGTTTTTAGAGATCCGGAATCCTTAAAAAACTGCAAGTTCCGGAACAACAACATCACCCTTTGTGTCTTTACATCGTAAAACTCCCAAACAAAAAAGATAATTCTAAGCTCTTCCTTGTGAAGATCCCCTATTTACACGCCAGAGTTGAAATAATATATAATTAAAATATTCATGTACAGTGATGACATGCTCCTAGGATGTCATTTTCAATCCCGTCCGGGGAAGTAATTAAAGGGGAAATACAGAAATAATGCAATATAATTACTGTCACCGATTCAGTGAACAAGTTAAACCTATGAAGAAATTCTTACTATTTTGTAATTACAATGTTTTGTAAATTTCGACGATGGAAATTACAAAAATGAATAACACGTTTCCTAAGAAAATGTATGTCTAAAATATTAATGACAAAGCACCAATTCCAGAAGCTAAATGTGCATTACAGTTTTCTTAGAAATATATCTCTGTCATCCTCGTTATTATGACAGGTGCGCTGTACTTTTACAAAGCCCTAGAACACGAATCCATGAACAGAAGAACGTAACATATGGCACATTTGCGACGAAAGTGTTACAACTCAAAATTCGGTGAAAATGACTTAATGTTACAACTAGATGTAGAAAACAGTGCTGCATTTTGCCATGCAAAATGTTAGGTCATAAGTTATTTGGGTTTCTGCTAGTTGGCACATGTCATTAGATGAACACAACATCCCTCAATTCAACCAGAAACAGTTTTTTGCGTTTTTTGAAAGTCTGGATTTTTTGAGTTGCGACAATTTCGTCGCAAGAGTGCGATATCTGTAACGAAATGCAATAAAGCGGCATAATGAAATAAATCAGAAGTGCGGATCAAAAACTGTACTAAACTTGTATAGGAAACTGCATGAGAGGAAACACAGTTAAACTATGTAACAAATAATTTTTATGCCTACAATTGCTAGGTATTCAGGGACGGATTTAGGTTACATTGCGTTCGGCGCGAGCCCAAAATTTGTAGCCCCACTTCACCGCATTAAATACTATTTTCAAGAGAATTCCTTTCGTTACGCAATTTTGTTAAGGGATCTCCTCAGTAGGCTACTGAATCTTAATACAAAAAAAATACTGATTATTACATATTATATTACAAGACGGAAAGCCACGATAACAATTAAAACTTCCTTACATCAAATAACGTGTCACTAAAGCAAAAGTCCTTTTTTTTATGAGCCAAAAATTAAATTGTTTAATACGAAAATTAAAGCCTTACGCCAGTTTCTATAATCTGTAATATCTTCTGCACAGTCAAATAAGCGTAACCATTTGTATGTAGTTTTTACTTTCCAAATTTCTGACTTACCGTGTCCTATTGTATCATACGAAGAATCCGTATACACAGTATTTTTTAGTGCATTAGCCTGAATTTAGTCATACCAGTTTTAGAAAACGCGTGGAAGTAAACATAATTACATATTGCATGCAGAGAACTCATAGAATTCCAATTTGATATTTTGAAAACTTATTTAAGAATAAGCGCTTAGATGATCCAATTGGATTTGGCCTTGTCTGCACTTCGGAGCCGTTAGGCTATTTTGTCACCTCCCTTGACATGACGCCTAGTGCTACAGCGCCCGTCGCACCACCCTTAATCCGCCTCGGTAGCTATTTTGCTCGTATTGGTGTCTGGCAGGTTTTACACTGCCAGGTCAAGCTGAAGCATTGTTAATCACTTCTCTATACGAGCACCGTACAGGCGATTGGACACCACCTCACAATATGAGAGAAATATGAGCGATACACTGCGCAAAAATAATATTTAAAACAAATTACACACAAACGCAGTTTAATTTGAGCAGGAGATACATTTTACAATTGTTTCGGTGGAAAATCAAGCGTCCACCACCATTGAACAAATTTTCTGACGATGGTGGACGCTTGATTTTCCACCTAAACAATTGTAAAAATGTATCTCCAGCTCAAATTAAACTGCGTTTGTGTGTAATTTGTTTTTAAATAACTCACAATATGTTTACTTATGCCCAAGCTTACTTAGTAGTCGAACCCCAACTCAGAGAGCCAGGAGGCGTTGATTATACCCACTGGGGCCATAGGCGTAGCCAGGTTTTGGGGGTTGTAACCCCCCATTGCAATGAAATTTTGTATATTTAACATAGGAATATATGAGTTGTAGCTCTGTAACCCCCCCCTTATAAACTTTCTGCGTACGCGTATGTCTAGGGCGTAGAAACGTATACACATAACTGAAAAAACGTAATGGGTTGATTAATTTTAGGTGGTGTTTAAAACGATATAACGAAGAATATAAAGAATGAGAATGAAAAGTGTTTTCTGGCGTCGGTATAGCTAAGGTTAGGTTGACCCAGAACAGTCATCCGAAGGATTCGAACTATTATTGCCAAAGGAATGGCAAATAGGACTACGAACAAACAGAATAATGGTAAGTGTGCCCTACCATCCTGAATTTAAGCTCAGGTTTCTTTCTTCATAGCCGTATGCAGAAAGTTCATTTTGGGGGGTTATAGGCTCAATGGGGGTTTACAGAGCTACAACTCATATATTCCTATATTAAATATACAAAATTTCATCGTAATGAAAGGGTTACAAACCCCCATCAAAACCCCCTTGCGTACGCCAGTGGGTTTCTCAATGGTAGAAAAACACATTACCTTTGCGCCATTGTAGGAAAGAAGAATTTTTCCTCCTGAAAGTTGGAAAATACTGTCTATATTCTTAGGTGTTTATTTGCGTCCTTACGGATACAGAGAGCAAAAGCCATGCTGCGCTAGGACCTACAATTTATCAAACAGCCGTGACCACCTCCTGTCAACGGAACGAAAGTACGGAATATAGTGGCACGGCACTCATTCCGTGATACCATAGAGAACTAAACCAGGATGAATGTTAGTCAAGACAAAAGTGTGCACAATCATTGTGACGCCGTAGGGTAATGAGTCTGTATTTTTTCGAGGAATTTGAACCTCTAAAGTAACGATTTTCAACCGGTGTATCGTGAGAGGCTCACAGGTGTGTCACGAGAGTTTTTTAAAGCATGGAATACCTGGGAAGTGACTTCATTTCACTGTGATTTTCAGGTAGAAGAATGGCAATAGTCAATGCAACAATAGCGTATAATGGAACAGTGGTCCACTATTCCGAAGAACACAACAAATTAGCAAACTATTTGAGCTAGAAGTCCAACAAATTATCCGCTAGCATATCCGAGAAGACCAATATGCGTTTATTATATACTACTTAATGATGTTGCTTATTATTACTATTTTGTAGATCCATTAAAATTATAGCTGTATTTTATTTATTTATTGTTATTTGTTTTAATCAAATCACCAAAAATATATTTTTTGATGTGTCGCAGAATTTATTAATTAGTGTTGGTATGTCATGAGATGGAAAAAGTTGGAAATCGCTACTATAAAGGATTAGGGAACCAACCCACGAGCAGAGGCG
>QLNU02015003.1:171641254-171671793 GCA_006491805.2 Dysdera silvatica
AATAGCCATCGTAACGCGTTAAATGAATTCCACAATCTACCCGCAGAATATGTAACGCTCAAATAATATTCCAGTATTTCAACAATTTTCGCACTGAAGAAGAAGAAGAAGCTACGATAGCTTCGAAACGTTTGCCTTCAACTTGTTCTATGTACTTTTAATGGCTGCTTCTCAAAGTGCTAATGTACTCGTTGACAATGTTCGGAGAATGAGCTTTTATAGAAGGCGACCTGAGGCTATTTGAACCCGGAAGGTAAAGACGACAACGAAACATTTGTGTTGCGCATGCTTGAGAGTCTAAACAAGACAACAAATGTGTCGACTGTATTCAGAAAACGAGCTTGCTTGGAACCTTGCGCGTTGAAAACGAGAAGAAGAAGAAAAAACGTGGTTGGCGGGCTCATGATTACATATAAAAAAAGACTCTTAGAGAAGGTAGAAGGCTAGTAAAGTGGGAAGCGGATATGAGTATTCTCTCTCCCTTTGAAGAGGCATTATCCTTTGAAATTCTAGATTCTAAATTTGGTGTCTTCAATATTAGTTCTTGTTTGGTGCAGAATGACCCTTGCTGTCCTTGCGCCATAAAAATGCAACCAACCAATCAATATCAGTTTAAGATTATTGGATTAGAACACGTGCGTTGTAACATGTTTCACTATTGCTCAAAAGTAGCGACTATAATAGGAGAAAAGCGTATTTAGTGTAAACACAGAAAATAAATCATTATTAGTATTAAACTCTATGAATAAGTACGGTAAGAAAGAGGTGATACTTTGTGATGTGTACATAATTCAGTAACATCACAACGTCTTTTCTAAATATATTTAAAAAACACATGCAGCGCAATAAAAGAAAAAGCTTTTTCTTAACGGAAAAATTAAGCTTTTCTTAGTGGAGCTGATGTAGCCGAAGTAGTTTAGGATGAAACTTATGGAACTTAACACCTTGAAAGGGAATGTAATATCTTTAAAGGGAAAGTATTTAGCACGCTTAATCCATAAATTCCCTCTTGGGTTTCCACACATCAAAGACTTTATGATTAGTGATCGTACTGAAAAGTGCATTTTCAGCTTTAAAGGCTCCACAAGCCTGAAACGATAATGAAAGTCATCTTCCTTTTAGTTTATGGGTGGTTTTAACGACCTGAAAGATTCCCGCTCATTTCATAAATTAACTGGATTCCTACACATCTGCATCCTTAATATTTAACTCTATGCCATCTATGGATTTACCAATTGGGTCCTCAATTTAAATATGTACAAGGTGTTTACTGAGGATCGAAACTAAACTACGTGGCACCATTAAATGAACATGATTTTTGGAAGAGCCATTTGATCGTGAATTTCGAAAGGAATAGTTTTCGCAATTTAGCCTGAATTGCGAAAGGGTAAATTAATTCCCACAAACTTTCCTCTTTTAGTGATATTGTATATTAAGTTTAGTTCATTATAACATAGTTGATATTTGTCTTTTAGACAAGTTAATAATGGAACTTTTGTGACCAAAAGTAAAGGACTCATAACGTGTCGTTGGCTCGCTAGGCCTTAAAAGGTAGAGATTCCTCAAAGTAAAATGTAGGCCCACTGTCCCACCGTGGTTAAGACCGTGCTTAGTGGGGATGCGAGCTGGGCGGTCGCCCAGGGTCGCCAAAAATTGTAGTGCAAATACCAAAAATCAGTTTTTAGCGGTCCCATATATTTTTAACAGAGTATTTGGTCAATTCACCTTTTACGTGTTACGTCATACTTCCCATAATGCAACCTCTAAATGGTGGTCAGAATAAATACACGTGTTATTAGTCAAATGTGTTATCATCAGGAGCCTATGTACATTATCATGTTTATTGTGGTGGCCATACGGCCACTGCAGAGACTCGTGGCAGCACAAAAAACTAGAAAAATTACTTTGTAAGTTCTAATAATATAAAACAAGCAGCTTTGTTCGTTGAGAAACTTTTCATTAATTCGTTATAATTATAATAATTAGAGTAATAATAAATTACAATGATTCGTATTTTATTTAATTTTTATCCCCTATTTTCAATTTAACTTCATTATCTGCTCTTTATTTTTACCTACAGCGTTTAGACCAGTAAAGGACTTTATGCTTTATAAAGGACCCAATGCTAAACCCCGGTAAATCTTTTTATCGTTGTGTTATGTCAAAATATTTTTAAGGGCCGCTAAAATCTGCTTTACCCAGGGCCGCTAACACCGTGAGCACAGCCCTGACCGTGGTATAGTCAAAAGCACTTATCTGCCATGCCATTTTCCCCGAGTTCGATTGCCAACAGTACCATTGATTGATTGCCATTTTTCTGCCCACCGTCATCCAGGGTTTGGTGCCCTTCCCACACAACACACAACACATCTGGTCGCACAGATGTCCCAGAAACTTTGCAACATCTCATTTTCGTCACGTCTCTATGCGCTGTGAAAAGCATGTCCCAGAAATATCGCAATGATCCGTAGGTGGCAACATATACTACCGCTTAAGTGACCCCAGCTTGACGGGATAGCGGATTTTCTTTGCGCATACGCGAGACCTAAGAGCGTGATCCAGCTGTACGAGTGTTGCGTCCAACCTCGTATGTTGTCTCTTTGTATAGCTTGTTGTTTTAAATATTTCAAAACCAATAACGCTTTATTTTAAGTTCATATAAGTATAAACTACACAATATAGCTGATACATTTAATGTTTATCATGTGTGTGTACATGTCTGTATTTTGATCTAATATAGTGCGCGAGAAAGTATAAGGACAAGCGAAAACCCGCCAAATCTAGAAATCTTTTAGACGGAAACGTATGCAAATTTCTTAGGGAAAAACATGATAAAATTAAGTTATTTTTCATGTAAATTAGTTAAATTTTCCAAAAATAGATAGGTATAAATTTATTTTGTGAATTTTAAACCCATATGATCTTGGGAAAAAGTATAAGGACAGTTGATTTTTCATCTAAAATTATAGTAAAGTTTGCATATTTGAAAGCATAAAAAGACCATTTCAAATATAAAGACTGGGTTTCTAAACAAAATTCACGTTGCCTCATTTCTGCACGATTTTTGTACGATGCCAAAAGGAACTCACTTTCCTGACGTTGAAAAGAGGAAAATTATTGCTTTTAAAGAATCTGGATTGAGTGGCCATAAAATTTCGAAAAAAAATTAAAAGATCTAAAAGTGTAGTTTATAATTTTCTAAAAGAATTTGAAATGTATGGAATGAATAAACTAACAGGAAGACCAGAAATTCTAATGCATCGACAGAAAAGAATAGTTGTAAGAAAAGCTTGCGAGAAAAAAGAAACTACAAATGAAGTTCGAAGAAATTTGGACTTACCATGTTCCACACGAACAGTTCAAAATGTTTTGAATAAACATCCGAATATTTGGTATGGAAAGTTAATGTTACGTTCGCCTTGTACAAAGCAACGTAAGGAAAGAAGACTGGACGTTGCAAAAAAAAAAATACATTGCTCAATTGTTGTCCTTATAAATTTTTCGCGCATTGTAGGCTGTATTTACTTCATTGTGTTGAGCGTTATTGTAGCGAATATCTCGATAGATAGATAGCACGTGTTTATACTTCTATATTTTCTTGTGCAGAATTTAAAAGCACCCAGACGGGTGGCGGGTGAGGTAGCTTACTGCACTGAGAAAATACACCTTGTCGTGATTCAAACAATTCTATTTTTCAAACTGATAACTTGGAAGAAAGAGGGTTGTATTTAGAATAATGTGCCATTATACCCTGGGAAGATGTGCTCATACCCTTATTTGTTTTAGATAAAATTAAATTTGTTTCCAAGGACAGACCCAGATGTTTTTCTTTCGTGCGGTAGGGAGAGGATGATGTGGGCTAGACAAATTATATTTTACTTAAGTTATATTACTAAACTTTAAAACAATCATTCAGTGATGTATAAACAAATATAATTCGATTTATTTTAATTGGGAATTATAAAATTTATATACCAACTTCCATATGAAAAAATATATCAAACTTACTCATTTTAAGACAGTTTTATCTTTACATAAACCTGACTTCCCTGACAAGGAGGGTCAAAGTGATGCATATGCCTTGTTGGAAGCATTTAATTTTTTCCTCTATGGGGAAGGGGTGTGAACCTCGGACCCTATAATCTAATATATATATATATAATATCTATAATCTGAGCTAAACTTGTCAATAATATCTGTCCCGCAGATGTTGCAATGTAATTTAGCAGAAAGATGACATTTCCACGTTCGCCGTACATCTCTGAGAAGTCTTGAAGATGTACCTCAACGTCTCTGAGATATCACGAACGTCGCAGTGCGATGTTCTTTCGACATTCCACAAACTTCATTGTGTTGTAAGTGTTGTGGCAGCAGAGGGTCAGATTCCTCGAAAAGCTGCAGGTCCCTTTTCACTATGACCTTTGCTGTCCTTGCGCCACAAAAACGCAAACGAACTAAACCAAACCATAGTGGTATGGCTCCTGAAACTCACTTTCTTTTCTTTCAGTTACTGTTCAAGTGACAAATGGGCTTGTTTAACACGTGAAAACATCGAAAATGTTTAAATTGAACCGACATTAATCAAATGGATGGCGAAACGCGAAAAACAAGATAAACGTACAAGAGATTTTCTCGCATATGCAAAGCGTCGCTTGCGGACGATATACAAACCTATTAATTTAGGTTCTTGACAGTCTTTGTCTCCAAGGAGTTATGGCCTCTCGTTCTTTGGGACATACAATAAATATTGAGGAAGCCCCTGACAAATATTTGGAAGAAAAAGAGAAAGCCACTTGACTTCACTTTTAAAAAATGAAAAATCGATTAATGACTGCAGCTTTATCGATATAAAATTTGGATGCAGATGCATTGGCATTTAAAGGTTTTTAATAAAATTTATTGTTATATTTTAAAAATGTATAGATTTTTAAAATTTTTTAGCAAAATTTATTGATTTATATTTGTTGAAAGTTAGTTATTATCGCCTGCTAAAATAAAAATGGCATTAGGCTATAACAGGGTTGGACAAATGCGGCTCTTCGTTAAATTAAGTGCGTCTCCCGTCGAAAATTGAAATATTTTTTTCTCACAACTTTTTTACGAATCTAAGAAAATGAATGAATGAATGAACTAAGAAAATGAATCGGTTAACGAAGAGTAGAAGTTGTACGTAATCGCTTCAAAAGTAGACCTTCGGTTGCATCGATAGGTCCATCTAGGAGTTATTATTAAATTTTGAAATAATTATTTTGTATTTTCTTTCTCTTAATTATATTTTCTTATATGTATACTTTACATAGCACTTAAGACTTTGGTACAATATGTAACCATATTAATTAAATTTGTGTATTTAATACTATGTAACTATAATTGTGGCTCTCTATAATATATGGTAAATTAGAATGCGGCTCTCATTGACCTCATACATGCGCACCCTTAGACTATAAGTATAAATTAAATATAAGAACAAGTTCTTTGGAATAACATTTAAATAGAGTGTTATAACTCAAACCTTTCTAACTCGTTTTGATAATGACTTCGTGATAAAAATATTCTCAACACATCATCTTTGCCATGTCCATTAAATGAGTACGTGGAGAACCTTATCATACTATTCTTGCATTAGTATAACCAGAATTATATGCATTTACAGTAGAACCATGATTATCCAAGATAAGGTGGAGGTGGGGCGAACCCGGTTTAGAATAATCCGAAAATACCATTTTCTAGCATAGAGGTGCAGAGAAACTACAACATTAATCCAAAAATACGTTTAATTGCATACTATTAAACGGCTATATTGATGACGAACGATTTCGCAAAGCATATGTATGTGTAAATTAAGGTTGTAATTACTTTAGAGTACACTAAAGCATTCTTTCCAGAAGAATCGAATGTTGCCCATTAAATATAAAGGAATAGATAAAACATTTCATTTCTGCTAAGCGAAATTCACGTGGTTAGCGTTTTACTGCATATGCAAGGCAGGTGGATATGTAGAAGCATATTCATTCTCCAAAGAAATAAAGAACACCTGACTGTTCTGCTTCTGCCAATCTAATGTACTTTAGACATCGCCAGCCTCCGGTGACCAAAAGCTGGATGAAAATAGAAAATAAAATTCGTTTTCGCCTTTCAAACGATTTCTCCAGCCTTTGAAGAGTTTCGAGACGTTTACGGTCAAAGAAATTGAACGCTCAAGGGCGTATATCTAAGCACGTATGGTGAAATTGACTGGGAGTGAGCCTTTCTTCTCACGTTCCATTCGACGTGACAAGAGGCTAAAAAATGTTGAAGAAACTCCTATTATAGCTTGATCGAAGAATGACATTTTAAGATTCGTTTGCCTTTTCAAAAGAAATGACTGAGATTTTAAAGAATATTGTTTTTTATTTGCCGTTGGTAAAAAAAGTCTTCTAGGGAAATATCTCATTAAAATTTCCCTGAATGTATCATACAGAATAGAATCGCCTTAGTGAAGAAATATGGAACTTTAATGAGAAGAAGAGCTTAAATAAAAGAATGACTATAGGATGGTATGATTTCTGAAAAGTTTTTGTGTATTTTGTTTCAATTAGTAAGTTTTTACTTAAGGAAATATTAAATTAAACATAAACAACCAAGTGGATGGAATAGAATGTTGTTACAAAATAACAGCTTTATCTCAATAATATACAGAAGTTGTCAACATGACTGAAAATAATACTGAGATTGAAAATCTGTATGTAAACATTTTTATG
Organism: Dysdera silvatica; assembly: GCA_006491805.2. NCBI lineage: Eukaryota > Metazoa > Arthropoda > Arachnida > Araneae > Dysderidae > Dysdera > Dysdera silvatica. Next base: position 171,647,995 of record QLNU02015003.1, read on the forward strand.
TTTCCTTTCAATCACTGTAAACCCGCTCCTCCCTCGTTAGCGTATATTCATTAAACAGGAAAAGGTGTCCGTAAAATAGGAATATTATTGTAAAGGAATTTTCTGCTGGGAAATTTTTATCTGACACTAGCAACGGGATGATCATATATATCTTAAGGGGTGTCCGTTAAGGGAAGTTTTAAATTTTTTTTTCAAAGTACATTTTAAATTTTTAGAGCATTTTATATTGTGAAAACAGAGGTAACACACAACTCAGTGAGTAACTGGAATGCCATCTAATAAGAAAGTAGAGCTCTGTCCGGTGAATGACTAGAATGCCATCCGCAATCTGTTAGATAACTACCCTCGTAGATAACGTACATGCTATACGATAAAGGCAAAGATAGTACACAACTTAATAAGTAACTGGAACGCCATCTAATAAGAAATTAGAGCATTTTTTCGGTGAGTGATTGGAACGCCATCTAATAAGAAATTAGAGCATTTTTCAGGTGAGTGACTGGAACGCCATCCGATGAGTGAGTGGGGCACAATTTGTTGATTAACTAACCTCGTAGGTGATATCTGGGTTATATGGTAAAGGCAAATGTGACACGCAACTTATTGAGTGAGTTGGGTGAACACTATCTAATGAGCTAGCAAGCACAGCCTTAGGATTTGCTAATCTGGCAGATCGTAACTGGGAGTAGCCAGATATAATCAAATCAAATTTTATTCAGACGGATACAATTATTTACATGAAGTGATATGATCCGTCTAGGCAGCAAATGATAAAGACAGCAGTGTCCGACAAAGTCCCTGCAATCCAAAATTGTATATAATTGTAATCGAATGTATTGTAATGAATTGTAATCGAATGTGTTGTAATGAATTGTAATCGAATGTATTGTAATGAATTGTAATCGAATGTATTGTAATGAATTGTAATCGAATGTATTGTAATGAATTGTAATCGAATGTATTGTAATGAATTGTAATCGAATGTATTGTAATGAATTGTAATCGAATGCATTGTAATGAATTGTAATCGAATGCATTGTAATGAATTGTAATCTAATGCATTGTAATGAATTGTAATCGAATGTATAATTGTATATAATTGTTGTCGAATGTAATAAATAAGTAAATAAAAGAGATGACCAATTAACATAGGTATTGAAGGTATAAATTAAGAAAGAAAGAAGTGGTGATACGATGATTCTCTCTCTCTCTCTCTCTCTAATAGGTGTTCGCAGATAAGTTTTTTATTTTGGACAAAGCATCAATAGATTTAAGTGAGTAGAGAAGATGATTCCACACCCTGGGGCCAAAGCAACATACTGTATAATGTTTATATATACATATATATAGTATACATATATAATGTAATATTATATAATACTTAATTAATGCATAAAATATATAAAATGTCTCTAAAATTTATAAATAATTGCTTGATATAATGAATTTTACGGATACACTCCCAATAATTTCTTCTGGGAGATACATTTTGCACTGTATCCCAAGTATTGTATAATATTGAACTGTACTGTTTTACTTTACGAAAGATTTGTGGTTCCAGTTATTGAATACGTGATTTTTAATTGTGATTATTGATCATTCTATTTCCTTTACGCTAATAAGGCGATGCTACATGCATAATTCGTGGGTAAGTTCAGATAAAAGCATTGGTATTTGATGCGGGATTGGTTTCTCTCATACATGTGAATATACTCACTAATATGCGGCGGCAAAATAAAAATCGCCTTCAGATTATACGCCTGCGCTTTTAGTCGTAAGTGGTATCGTAACAGCTTTTCATGAGAAGGCATTCGCTTCTCTCCATTTGTTCGTCTTTTAGTGATCATGTGCATAAATATATATATATATATATTCGGTTTTATTACTTGAAATCTACTTGGTTATGGACCTTTTACTTTCTGGTACATTATTCCTTATAACAAGCTGAATTTAAATAATATTGTTTCAACAGTAATAATTTCATTTTCTTATGCATTAATCATTTTCCAAGCCTCAAATAAGTTATTATAAACATGAAACATTTTTTGTAGCTTTCAACTTCGCATGCATGACACAACAACACATTTACCTTAAGACAAATACCTTAAGTTGAGAACATAGGAACAAAAATTTATACCCACTAAAAGCTAAAGCACATAGCTCAACCACATAACTTCATCATAGGTAAAGCGCAAGAGAACTACAAAACCCGGTTCACGCACCCAAGCATGCAGTATAACTATAAGTTCGCTCAATATTTGCCCTGCTGAAAAACACTACCCGATCGCTTAAAGGAAAAAAGGATGTTCCACAATCGTCCATCTTGTTTTTTTAAGCTTAACAATATATAATATATATATAACATATATAACATTATATATATATATATATATATATATATATATATCAATGGCGAACGCACGGAGAGAGGGGTTGATGGGGTCATAATCCGCATTATAGTGAAATTTTGTACACACACACACACATATATATACACACATACATACACACAAACACACACATATATATATCATCATCATCATCATCATCATATTCAACCATTATCTATCCACTGCTGGATGAAGGTCTCTCCAAATGCTTTCCACACAAGTCTATCCTGAGCAATTCGCTTCCACGTCACCCCAACCTGTTTTCTTATTTCATCCACCCATCTAGTTTGAGGACGTTTTCTAGGTCTTCGGTGGTCTCTTGGAATCCAGTTCAGAATTTCTGTTGTCCATCGTTGATCAGTTCTTCTTGCAATATGCCCAGCCCATCGCCATTTCAGCCCTTTTACTTTAACAATGATGTCCTCTACTCTAGTTTGCTCTCTCACCCAAGTGTTTCTTTTTCGATCTCTCCTAGTTATTCCAAGCATGCACCTCTCCATGCTCCTTTGCGTTGTCTGTAACTTTCGTATTGCTCCAACTGTTAGACTCCATGTCTCTGATCCATAAGAGAGGACTGGCAATACACACTGGTTGAAGACCTTTCTTTTTAGACACAAAGGCAATTTCCCCTTCAGGATAAAACTGTTTCTTCCAAATGCACTCCAGCCAAGTTTAATACGTCTGTTGAGTTCTTTCATAATGTTGCCATCCATTGAAATCAGCTGGCCAAGGTAAATATATGAATCAGCAATTTCTAGCTCAATGTTGTCAACTTGTATTTTTGTTTCCTCTACAAAATTATTGAACATGATCTTAGTTTTTTGTAGGTTCATCTTGAGTCCAACTTCTTTACTTCTAGTTGAGAGCTCCTGTACCATGTCTTGGAGTTCTGATGGGTTCGTTGAAAAAATAACAATGTCATCAGCAAACCGCAAATGATTTAAATATTCACCATTTATTTTTATTCCCTTGTTATTCCAATTTATCTGCTGAAAAATCATCTGTAAAGCTGAAGTAAAAAGTTTTGGAGAAATGGTATCTCCCTGCCTCACACCTTTACCAATTTTGATAGCTTCGGTATCTTTATGTAACCGAAATTTTGCACTTGCATTTTTATACACACGTTTCACCATGTCAATGTACACATCCTCAATGTCTGTTGATCTTAAAGAGTTGATGACTGCTGATGTTTTAATAGAGTCAAAGGCCTTCTCATAGTCAATAAATGCCACACACAATGGAAGTTCATATTCATGTGTTCTTTCAATTAATTCTCTTAATACTTGAATATGGTCCACTGTACTGAATCCACTTCGAAATCCAGCTTGTTCTCTTGGTTGAGCTGCATCTAATTTTTTCTGCAGGCGATGTGTTAGCACTTTTGTGAAGATTTTATAAATAGCAGGTAACAAGCTAATTGGTCGGTAATTTTTCAAATCCTCTTTATCACCTTTTTTATGCAAAAGAATTACTGTTGCAGAATCCCATTGGTTTGGTATGTTACCGCTGTTAAGACATTTGGTAAAGAATTTTGCAAGTATGTCTTCTACATATTCTCCAGCTTCTTTTAGGATATCTAATGTAATACCATCATCGCCAGGGGCTCTTCCTTTCTTCATACTTTTTATTGCAAATGAAACTTCTTCTTTTAAGATTTTAGGAGCTGTTCCTTCGACTATCTCAGAGTCTTCGTTTAATCCACTGTTACTTTCATATAGTTTTTTGTAGAATTCTTCAACTCTTCTAAGTATTTCTTCCCTATTTCTTGTTACGGTGCCATCCTCTCCTTTTAATGCAATGATGTGTTTCTTCCCAACAGATAAACTTCCTTTAACAACCCTAAGGCTCTTGTTATTTTCAATGGCCTTCCTTACTAACTCACAATTGAATTTTCTTATGTCTTCTTTCATGCTTTTGCGCAGAGTTTTACAAAGTTCTATGTACTCAATCCTGGAACTGGTATTTCGATTGTCCACCTTCATATCTCTTCGCCTTTTCATGAGCTGTTTCGTCTTCTCAGATAATTTGCTATTGTGCTTTTTACAGGTTACACCACCAATTTCCCCAGCAGTTTCAACTATTGTCTTAACAATGTTTTCATTTGCTTCTGAGATATCACTTTCATCAATAAGTCCTTCCAGTGCAGAAAAGCGATTTTTTAATTCCAACTTGAATGCCTCGGTATTTTCTTTTAATTTCTTTAAATCCACCCTCTTACTTACTTGTTTCCTAATGAGCTTCTGCCTTTCTAGTTTAGTATTTAAGTGCACTTTACATCTCACCATTCGATGATCACTTCCAGTATTAAATCTGTTCAGTACACTGCAATCTTCAATAATTGATTTCTTGTTTGCCAGGATATAGTCAATTTCACTAGTTCCCCCATTGGGGTGTTTCCATGTCCATTTTCTTTGCGGTTTCTTCTTAAAAAATGAATTCATGATGCTAAGGTTTTCAGCTTCTGCAAATTCGATGAGTTGATCGCCACGTTCATTCCTTTCCCCATATCCGTATTTACCAACCGATGTCTCTCCTTGTTCCTGTTGTCCAATTCTTGCATTGAAATCCCCCATGATGAGCTTGATATGTTGTTTCCCTTTGGTGTGTAACTCTTTGATTTCTTCATAAAATTCTTCAACCTCTTCGTCGGTATGGCTTGATGTTGGTGCATATACCTGTACTATTTGAAGTTGGTATCGCTGGGTTAGTTGAACAACGAGCCTCGCTGCTCGATCTGATGTACTTTCAACTTCCAGAAGACAGTCTTTAATTCTTTTGTTGATTAAGAAGCCAACACCACTTGTTCTTCCAGTTTCCGTTCCTCTATAATAAAACAAATGTCCACTTTTAAGTTCCACCAACTCTTCACCTTTTCTTCTAACTTCACTGAGTCCTACAATGTCCCATTTGATCTTGTCTAGTTCCTCTTCCAATTCCTGAAGTTTTGCTTCAGAAGCAAGGGATCGTCCATTATACTTAGCATATATATATATACAGGGTGTATACAAAATGGCGGAAAAAGTTCACTACACGATTCCTTGTGAAAAAAGGAATAAAAATTGTCCAGTGTAATTTTTGCTTAAAATCAATATTTAATAAGATAATTAAGGCCAAAGATGAACGAATCACGCCCCAGATACGCCCATCATTAGAAAAGCAAACCAAAGAACTTCTTGGAGAGGCATGGCTAAGCACAAATGATCTTATTCGTTAACTTCAAACCTGAAAATTTAGTTGCGTGTCCAAATACGTCATTGGAATTCCGAAGTATGGCAACCTAGTGAAGGTTTTTTCATCACCAAAGAAAGCCAATGGAATACCAATCTTTTTCTAAATCTGGTAACTTTATAAAAAATGTATCTTTTGGCATAGGGAGCATTCAAGTATTACGTAAGCAACTTTGCGGGAGTGGGTGGCTTTTGTGCTTATTTTCCTATGTTAGTTAATATTAATTTTTGCTTACCAATGGGGGTGGTGTTGAAAATGGCCAAAATATTGCTTACGTAATACTTGAACATTATCATAGTCGTTATCTTGGTGGAGGAGGGGGGGGGGTAATTTCTTTATGGAAAGTGAGCAGAAGTTGGGAAATAAAGAAGAGAAATAGCCATTTTGAAGCCATCTGCCCCTTTTCCCGGCATTTAATCCTGTTGTTTTTGTATTCATATATCATGAGACAGCAGTAGCGTGCTGATAACCTCCGTAATAGGGAAAGTGCATGAGGAAAAGTTCCTAGTTTGTCATTGTTCATTTTCCACAAAACTTATAGTAAGTACTTTGAGAAAAAAAAAAATATCTATTATTTTACAATTAATAAGGCAAAAATTAATCGTATGAAATTTTCTTTAAAAAATGAAATAAAAATCATCAGTTTCCAAATAGAAGGAAATAGCCTATGGCAAACTCAGAAGCAGCATGAACCTACTCCAAATGGGCAGGAGGGGAGGTCATTAACAACTCGGTACCGCTAATGAACTTGGTAAACCAAATGACTTTCAATTTCAGTTCAGTTTAAAATATTGGAACATGTTCTCGTCACTGTCAGTGGTGGATTATGCATTTCAGGGGGCCGAGGCACGGGCCTGGAGTTTACTATACTGTTGATAGCAAATACATCGCAAGCCTGTCAGACTGGCACGCGAAGAAATGTCGCTGGGACGCGGCTACTTACAAAATAAGAAAAAGTTACTATTAATTATAATATTTTTCCCACAACAACGAAGAAGAAAAAAGGTTGAACCTAGTGGCAAACAGCCCATTCCGATCCGTATACTTCCCATGCGTGGTATGAGTGATTTTGCACGATAAATCACCAAATCTGGTGTATGCTGTTGATTATGACGTAAATGAACTAACTAACTTTTATGTCGAGTTTCAACCCCTTGAATTGACATGTAACATTAGTAATATGTGACCTAAACAAGTTCTTAAAAACAGTGAAATCTTAGCTTCTCATCTTTCTTCGTAGAAGGGCCGTACATGCGCAAACGCATGTGTCGTTGTATTAAAGCGATGTTAAATGGGCTGGCTTTGCCTTGTTATTGGTTTAACTATGATTTGAAATAACTTATTAACTATTGATTTTAAGCAAAAATTGTACTGGACATTTTTTATTCCTTTTTTCACAAGGAATCGTGTAGTGAATTCTTTTCCCGCCATTTTGTACACCCTCTCTCTCTCCCTATATATATATATATGTGTATATCTCTGTAACCCTCCCCCTCCATTATAAGCTTATACCTACGCTTATGAACTTTCTACGTAAGCTGATGATTTAAATATATATCGAGATGCAGAACACGTGGTAGTATGTTATCCGATATTAATAATAAATATAATACTTTTTAAACTTATTGTCATTTACGTTGTCATCGCTTCTCCAGCAAACAAAAGCTATTCGAAAAGTTCACTAATAAAGAATAAAGTATGTGAACCAAGCAACAAGAAATTATGTTGTTTTGCGTAACGGATACCTCGTTATCTTTTTCCATATTTGTTTACTTTACATTTCCTGCAGCTGCCAAAGAATAATGGAAAAGAGAAATAAGGGTGTATTTATTCAGTTCCATTTTTATTTAATCCTGCGTTAATAATTTGTGTTACCGAATGAACTGGAAAGCGTATATTTCTGATATATTGAATCGTCTTTCATGTGGGTTGTCATGCTCGGCTGATTTGACCGTTACGCTTGTAATAACAGTAGGATTCATTTTTGCTTGATCGTAAAGTATGGGGCAACAATATACTGATGCACATTCTGCAGCGAAAACCATGCAAAGGAGATTTAACTGATTTTCTAACACACCGCAACATATACCTAGGCAAAACTATTTGGACACTTCAAAAGCGAAAATGTATTTATTAGCAAATAATTGTACGACGTTGACCGAATTTTTACATTAACAATTGAGTCAGTAATATGACGTTTCTACTCTATACGAATTTAGACATCATCAGATATTAAACTGAATCTCTTCATACACCTCACGTGTTCAGTTTCAAGCAATTTTGACCACCCTCTGTGATTAGTTCCGTTCTAAATCCTTTAAGGAGAGGGCTCACCCCCACCTTTCACGACACGTCCACGTATATATCTTTATCATTTTAGTTTCCTTCCACCGATTTCATAAACTACACTTATTTTTAGGAGATGTATCTTGCTGTTTGTTTTTGTATCCCTCTATACTAGCTACGATAACATTATGGTCACTTGCGAAAATATTGTTTCTGTTACTGTTTATTTGTTTATGGACGTACTTTTAGATATCATTATTATTATTATTATCGCTTTAGGCATTATTATTATTTCTTTAGGTATTATTATCTTCAGGTATTATTATCTTCAGGTATTATTATCTTCAGGTATTATTATTAGTTATAGGTAAGTTTATTACAGTAGTAGTAGTAGTATCTTTAGGTATAACAAGCTCACTTAAATACATAATAATGTAAAGCTCACTTAAAGATATAATAATATAAAGCTCAATTAAATATATAATATCATAAAGCTCAACATCAAATATACAGTATAATATATGCTATATACAATCAAGTATTTAGTATAATAATATAAATAAACAATTATATAATTTCGTACTATGCGAACGAGCGGAACATGGCATAGTTCAATGTAACAAAAATATCCCGTGTCGCCTTCTAAAATTCTTGGAAAATAAATACGCGACAGACGTGTTTGTGCGAAGTGACGTGAAGTACAACAACAACAATGGAGGACTTTTAACAGCATAACTCCTTTGCTCTTCTCGTTTCGATTCACGCGTCGTAATTTCCTGCTCCCAACGTGCTCGAACACTGGAAACGAGATTATAGCCTCATCTTCACCAATTAATCTTTGGTTTCGGCTCCGAAAACGTGACGTCTTTGGCTCCTAGCCAACGAACTTTGTCGTTGCCACCGGCAAAGGTGGTTTAATCGGAAATAAATCTTTCTTTCGCTTGTCTGGCAACGCTTCCAACGCGGGAGCTGTACGGTAGCTATCGAATGCTCTACCAGTTTTAAGGAATAGTACTTTAACTCTTTTTAATGGCAAGTGGATCTAATCCTCAATTTAGACTAATTTTTTGTACATATTTTATGCCCTAAAACTGTGCTATGAGTCGGGATCGTCGACTTAACGTGAACTCAGAGCACTTTCAATTTTGAATTCCCTCGTAAAAATGGCATATCGGGATGCTGTGAACTTGTGTGAAAACCCGGCACTGCTTTATATATTTATATACGAGGGACGTTCAATAAAGTTTTCTCCCGACCCACTTCCGATTTCTGTAGGAGGATGAAACTGAGCATGCATCGTAATACATATCTCTATAGTAACATGGTAACTTGCAGCTCCGAACCATTAACAGTTTCTCTTCTACAAGTGCTAACGTGGAGTAATAATGTATGATCATGGAACCAGTTGAATGCAGAGCGGTCATCAGGTTCTTGTACTTGAAAAGCTACACATCGTAGGAGAGTTCCGGTGAGATGAAACGGACTTATGGGAGGAATGCCCCATCGTATAATGTAGTCAAGCACTGGCATCGTCAGCTGAAGTGTAGTCGGACTTTGGTGGAAACGGCTCCCATTCCAGGGCGACCACAGTCTCCCATTGACGAAGACACCATCCAGAAAGTGCGGGCCTCCATTTTGTAGGACCGTCGCATAACCGTTCGCGAACTAAACGCACGTGTTAAGCTCAGTACGGGCTCTGTGGAAAATGTCATCAATGGCCATTTACTCATGGAAAAAGTGTCCACACGGTGGGTTCCGCCGCTGTTGACACCTTTCCAAAAGCCAGAACGAGTCGCATGCTTATGGGCTCTTTTAGCCATCTGTCAAGAAAGCCAACGTGACTGTTCCAGCAGACTAATTACGAAAAACAAAACATTGGTCCATCATTATAACACAGAGACTAAATTCCAATCCAAACCATGGAAGCACTTTGACTCACCACCTCCAAAACGGCACATATCCAACGGGTCAGCAGGCAAGGCCATGCTGACGGTCTTTTGGGACCAGCGTGGAGAAGTGGTGATGGATTTCCTAAAAAAAGGTAGCTCGATTTCTGGGACATGCTACGCTTCACTGCTACAGTAATTGCAGAAGGCAGTCAAAATTGAGAGGCGTAATATGCTGACAAAAGAAAGTTCGCCTCCTGCAGGATAACGCCCCGGCTCACAACTCGCATGCTGCTCAGACGAAAGCATGGTCCTATTGTTATGAAATCCTTCCTCACTCCCACCACTTATGCTCCCGACTTCGCACCATCGGACTTCCACCTCTTTTCAACTATCAAGTCATTTTTGAAGGACAGAAGTTTCCTAGACGACGAAATCCAGATTTCTGAGGCCAAGTCGTGACTTTTGACGAAATCTGCCGACTTCTACAAACGAGATCTCAACAGCTGCATAAATCGACGGGAGTGTGTGATTCTTGGCGGTAGCTATGTAGAGAAGGACTAATAATTGTGCCAAATTGAGTTTGTCTCAGTCCACGAGAAGTAGGTCAGGGGAAATCTTAAGTGAACGACCCTCGTATATCACGACATTTGCAACTTATGTACTTGTAGTTCTATATTTTTAATATATTATGATATTGGTTATTATAATAAGAGTATTTATAATATAAAGTACTCGTAATTATGAAGTTATATAAGGATACTACACAGTGAGTTGCTAAGTTCTTATAACTATCGTGTTAATAATTCGACAGTGAAGACAATACTATTTAAATAAATTTGGCCCATCGTTGTTGTTATTGATTGTTCAAATTAGTTCAGGGAAGTTATCCACTGTTGCGGCACTGTTTTTCCGGAAAAGGGAACTTGGCCGATCAGACATTTCTCCATAGGAATCGAAGAGGCCGAATACGTTCATGAAAACATGCCCCGACCCCGTTATAACATTATCGCTGACAACCGATAAAGTCATGATGGTGCAATATACACATACTTTTGTGCTATGGTCTCGATATCTTCGCCCTTTATAGAATAATTGAAAACGTGACTTTTCAGACACTATAACCCTTTTCCTATCACCCATTTTCCAATTTTTCATGTGCTTGAGTAAACTGGAGGCATTGTATCGTGTTTGCAGTAGATAGTAATGTAATATTCGGGTGGGCCTTTTTCTTCTGTAGCCCATGCAATGTAATGTGGGGCAGGACTGTACATATGATTTAAAAAAAGGGAGAGGTTTTGATAGACTTTTCCTTTCTTGTAAGGAATGATTCAAATGGAAAGGTTTCAATTCCCAATCTCTCCTTGTATACGGCCTTAATGTGGAGCATGCCGTTTATAAAAGGTCATCTCCGTTGCAAGCAATGAATATGGCCGTAAGGTACTTCACCGTTACTACCGGGATAACAAGCTGCCGGACAGATAGCTCTGACGCTTCAATCACGTGACTCGCTAACTAGTTGTCATAACAAACATCGCGGCATGGCCGGCTACTAGTGGATTACCTTTAACGTAGCTTACGAAATTAAGTTTTGTTTTATCCTTTTTTACCGGAAAGTAAGTGTAGTTGCAGTTAGCTATTATTATATAACATTTGTAGAATATTACAGTGTTCAGGTGTTAAAATCTTTCGTCAGACAACACGTTTGACGTGTGTCCAGAACGATTCGTTTAGAACCACGAGGTAATCCAAAATGCCGTTTAGATGCTGTGTACCTTCTTGCTCTGGAAATTATGGATATGGTGATGCACCAAAAGTGGCGGTTTTCTCCTTTCTAAAGGATGAAAATACAAGAAAAATATGGCTCAGAATTCCACGAGCGAACTTTACATTGTCAGAACGCAACAAAGTCTGCGAACTTCATTTTCAAAACGACGATATCATCCGGAATCTGTCGAAATAAATAATATAATAGCGAAAAAATAATATAATATAATAACAAGAAGACTGATGAGTATTCTACATTTTCTATGAAACGTCTTCGTTTAAAAGTTTGTGCTATACCAAGTATATTTCCAAATTGCCCTAAACTTGTCCCACCGTTCGTAAAAGCAGGGAAGATAAAATTCGTGAAACTGAGGAATCCAGTTTGAGAGCTATCAAAGAAAGCGAAGCTGAATTCATTGCTCATCAGGAATCTATTTCTTTTCAAAATTTTAATAGGCTGCTAGAAATTCTGGATTCATTACCTCATAAACAAAATTGGTTTAAACTAATTGAGAAGTCAAAGGTTACTTTTTCAAAATTGGTTTTAATCCAGGACCTACTACAAATTACGCTGTTGCAATACATTCAAATCTGAAGATGGAAACGTATTTATGTGACCAAGAAATTTTTGTTGATAACAACTAAATCAAAACACCCTGTCATGTTAATAAGTTGGAAGTTATTGAAAATTGTTTGAATTTTATAAATGAAATATCAGTAAAAAATTCTTCGGCCAGCTATGATAATAATCGCCTTAAGCAAATCATAGATCATTTAATAAATGTCTTGGTTGAAGTAGAGTGTGATAACGTTGATAAAAGTGCTTCTCTCAACTTCCTTTCAGGACAGTTAAAAATTCATATCAATTCAACAGAGAGATATCGTTATTCTGCAAATACGGTACAATGATTTTTTCATCGGTTATGTACTCAATAAGCTCATATGCATATAAATATTTACGGCACTACAGTTCACTGATTTTACCTCATCCGTCAAAAATAAAAACTGTTTGCGATAAATTTTTAACCGATCCAACCGATGAAGATAGAAAATTGTTTCTCGTGTACGCACGTTCTATTTTCAGATTTTTAGAAGAGCATGAAAAAAATGTCATACTACTTATGGATGAAATTCTTATTCAACCCTATTTGGACTTCGAAGGTGGAAATATTGTAGGGAATGCATTTAACAACTCTTCTTTGGCTACATCTGCGTATGCATTCGTGATATCCAGTGTTACATCGAGGTTAAAAGAAATTATTCATATATTTCCAACTTCAACCATCGGCAGTGACACTCTTTTTGATTGTATTCGAACAACTGTCACCAAATTAGAAGAGATAGGCTACAAAGTATTTTGTATTAACAGTGATAACAATGCACTTCATGGTAAAGCTATGAGTAATTTTCACCAAAAAACAAAACAAGCGTCGTGTATACACATCCATGTGACAACACACGACCTATTTTCTTCCTATGCGACTTTGTTCATCTACTAAAATGTATAAAAAATAATTGGTTGAATCTTAAGAGTAATAAGATCTTAACCTTCGAAGACTTCGAGACTGGTGGGAAAAAAATTGCAAATTTCAATTCCTTAATATATATGCACCAATTGGAACACGATAGATTATTGAAATTTGGCTATTCCTTATCACTGAAAGCATTATTCCTAACTACTTTTGAACGTCAGAATGTCAATCTATATCATTTGTGAAAGAGGCCCTATTGAAATTTGGAACGAAAATAGAAAATTCTGAAGAAACTGCTGAATTCATAGATATCGTATCAACCTGGTGGAAAATTGTCAATGTGAAAACACCATTAAAAGGACAGAGACTTAAAGATAATTTCCAAACACCTCTAATATTCGAGAATCCTGGTGACCATAAATTGTTATTTTTGCGGAAAATGATTCTCTGGCTTGATACTTGGAAATCTGGTGATTTTCCTCATAAACTTTCACACCAAACTCATACCGCTCTTTCTCACACAATTCATGGAATGTTGGAAATTACTCAATATTGTTTACAAGAACTTAAAATGAATTATGTTTTATTGGGAAAATTTCAAACAGATCCATTGGAATATCGGTTTGGAAAATATAGACAATTATCAGGTGGTCAGTACAACATATCGATTAGGCAATTATACGAATCGGGGGGAAAAAATTAAGAATTCAATCTCTTTTGACGTTGTCATCACAAACTTTCTGAAATATACCCATAACCAATTTTTCAGAAAACTTAGATTGTTCTTATGAAGAGCAAAAACAGTGGGACAACTCATTTAATCCATACATATATCTTGAAGAAAGTGATTTTCAACAAATTGAACATGAAATGTCAATGGTAACGTATTTGGCAGGTTATTGTTATCAAATTTCAAGGAACGTAAAGTGCAAACTGTGTAAAACAGGGTTGGTGTATGATAAGCAAATGGTTGTTGAGGAAAGTTATGATTTAATTAAAAATTTGAATTGGGTGGTTTATCGTTTCCAAAAGATGGTGCTATTCGTGTAGTTTAAGTTATTAGAATAAAATACAGAAACCAGGGAGGAAATTACATAAAAAAGGTTAAACATGGTAGCAATGAAAAGGTCACTCACACTTTCCAGAAATTTCAAGTATAAAAAAAGAGACAGAAACATAACATCGTCATTACTCCTGATGAAGGACTGCTGCTGATGCGTCCGAAAGCTTGAGTGATCTTTTTCATTGCTATTTTACCAGTGTTTAACCTTTATAAAGAGTTTAATTAGTTATATATATATATATATATATATATACAACAAACTACTTAAATATTTTGAGGATAAGTTTCTGAGCATTCATCACAAAAGAGGTTTTGTCATAAATTTTGTTTTTAAATACTGGCAACTGCACGAATCAGAACATTACAAATTCAATACGTGTGCAACTCATAAACATGAAAGCATTTTAAAATGCATTATTAATAGTACAGCAAACACTCTATTAAAAAACTATTGTGGAAAATTCAACGATAGAATGGTCAAAAATAAAAAAAAGAAGCTACATACTGTTTCTAATAAGTAATTTTATTTTTATCAGTATTTTTGACGTTTTGTAAGAATGCGTATAATGGTTTGCTTTAAAATTTCGTTTTCTATTTTATTAAAAAATTGAATGGGGTGCGTCTGAGGTTTCACTTCACGACTGACAGCCCCGTTTAAGCAGAAAACTCTTATTTACAGTAAAATATGTCTATAAGAATAGAAAAACAATAAATTTATTCAACTTACGTACAGTTTTTTTGTGATACATTTGTTACTATTATTATCTGTTATTTCTAATGTTAAATTGATATTGATTTTTGAGGTTAAAAGAATGTTGATCGTTTTGTTTGTGGTTTTACGGCTCAAGTACCATGGTGCGCCGGGATCTACTGTTTTCTGATGAATCCGAACCTCAGGACCTGCAATTTTCCGAGGAATCCAAACCGCTTAAAGTCCAGGGAACCAAACCCCGGACTACAGTGAGAAGTGCGATCTTTTATGAGATCTCTAAGTAAATGTTCAGTTTACACTGTTGGGAGTCGAACCCGGATTAACGGCGCACTAGGCGAACGCGTTACCACACTGCGCCATCCAATCTTAAATTTTCCCTCCACGAACAAACAAAAAATTTCCGTAGATCCTAATAACAGAGGGATTTCTTATGAAATTAAAAAAATAAATAAATAAAAGGAAAAATATTAGGTGGTGAAGTATCGAAGAAGGAGAAGAACAACTCAAAAAATGGGGAAAAACCTGTGTTTTCCATAAAATTTTAATTAATTGAGGAATTCTCCTCGTTCTGGATAAACAATTCCCTCAATCTGAACTTTTAGTACTTTACGTTGGTTAAAATCATACACTCAACAAAAAAAAATCGACGCACCAAGAAGGAGTTGTCCGATTGCGATAAAAATTGGTGGATGTGAAGAACATACATAGAAAAAGAAACGATTAAAATTTCAGAATAACTGAATGATTTATTGCAGAGTTTGACCGTTACAAAGGGAGGAAGTCAATAAGGCGTTGGTCCACCTCTGGCCTGGATGCAAGCTGTCACCCGGAGTGGCATAGACTGATAAAGATCCCGGATGGTGTCCTACACAATTTCTTGCCAAATTGTCTCCAACTGTCGGGCTAAATCGTCAACATTCCGGGATGGTTGCAATCGCCTTCCCATAGCGTCCCAAATGTGCTCTATGGGAGAGAGATCAGGAGATCCAGATTGCCAAGGAAGTCTTGGGCAAGCTTGAAGACAATTCATAGCAACACGTGCCGTGTGCGGCCGGGCATTGTCTTGTTGAAACGTAAGTCCAGGGTGTCGCAAAAGGAACGGTAACACAACCGGTCGTAGAATGTCGTCTACGTACCGCTGTGATGTAAATGTGCCAGAAATTACCAGCAAAGGGGTCCGGTATCAAAGGAGATGGCACCCCCTGACCATAATGACCTGTTGTGGGCATGTGTGGCGTGCGATAGTAAGGGCAGGATTCCCACGCTGCCCTGGACGTCTTCAGACACGTCTGCAGTTGTCGTCAGGACACAGTTGGAAACGGGACTCGTCACTAAAGACTATACGTCCCCAGTCAGCGCAGTTCCAAGTTGATCGAGCCCGGCACCACTGTAATCGGACTTGACGGTGTAAAGGCGTGAGAGGTAAGCGGCGTAACGGTCGGCGCGAGCGTAAATTCCGCTCTCTCAGTCGTCTGCAGAGGGTCATGTTGGACACATGTGTGCGGGCCACACGTTGGATAGTTGATAATGACGAATCCGTGCTGTGACAGCTGCTCTGACAATCGCTCTGTCTTCCTGTTCTGTTGTGGCCCTAGGTCGACCGCTGCCGTCCCGACGCTGACATCTGCCGTTGTTGACCCACTCTTGCCAGCACCGTCCAATCGCCGCATCGCTTCGACCCACATGTCCAGCGATTCTTCGATTCGTCCAACCAGCCTCTTTCAATCCGATAGCACGACCTCTTTCAAACTCTGACATATGCTCGTAATATAAGCTATTACCCTTCACAGGGATAACACAATTGCCAAATATGGTCAACACAGAAAAGCCTCCGGGGCGAGAATTTTGTGAGTTTTCGTGGGGGAATTTATTATACAATAATTTTTGCCACCCACGTTTAATTAGCTCAAACTAGAGCTTTCTCTCCAAATATAAAAAAGCCCCAGTTTGAGCTACTTAAACGTAGGTGGCAAAAAAAAATTATTGTATAATAAATTCCCCCACGATAAACTCACAAAAATCTCGCCCCGGAGGCTTTTCTGTGTTGACCATTATTTGGCAATTGTGTTATCCCTGTGAAGGGTAATAATATCTTACATCCTCATATACGGAGAAAAATGCGTTTGTTCTTGTCCTCATTCGTCTAGTAGGTCAAGACACCGCGGGCTCAACGCGGGGACCCTGGTTCGAGCCCAGGATGAGGACGGCGCCTCTTTTTCTCCAAATATAAAAAAAGCTCTAGTTTGAGCTATATGAACGTGGGTGGCAAAAATTATTGCATATGCTCGTAATGAGCACGAATCCTTCGGCGAGGCATTGTTACAGTCGACGTAAGATATCCACAGTCAAAATGCAACAGAAATGTTGACCACATATTGAGAATCGCTCCTTATATATACCTGCTGAATGCGCAGTTCCGATGCGCTGAAGTTCCCGCTATTCATTCATTGGACACCAAATTTTAATCATTTGCATGTTCGGCCAAATGTCTTCGCATACGAAATTTCGTTACAATTGAAAAATTCCTTCTTGGTGAGTGGATTTTTTTGTTATAGATTGCATATGGCTCAACCATGAGTTAGAACTGTTTACCAGGCTTGGCAATAATGCCGATTCACAGAAACGGAACTTTTGACATTGAGCACACCATTTTTATGAGTGAAAAATTGCACCTGAGAAAACAAAGTATTTAATTAAACATATTTCGAATAATTTTGCTTTCTGTAACCAAATACATGATAATCCAAAATGTTTCATGATTTTTATACATGTACTTTTTTTTGTATATGTGAAAATTTAACTCGAGGAAAAGTATAATACACCCCTTCTGACACGAAGCCCACTCCTGAGAAAATCCTGGCTGCTCCAACGTAACATACCACATACATCATATTTTACAGTTCAATTGCTTTGATTTCCCATTTTTACAAATTTAATGATGAAGGGAACAGTAATTGGATTCCTTTAGACTATGAAAAGAATTTTTCTTTTGTTGATTTTAAGTTATCTTATTATATTTTTATATAATATATCTATATTTACACACACACACACACACACACACACATCATCATCATCATCATATTCAACCATTATCTATCCACTGCTGGATGAAGGTCTCTCCAAATGCTTTCCACACAAGTCTATCCTGGGCCATTCGTTTCCACGTCACCCCAACCTCTTTTCTTATTTCATCCACCCATCTAGTTTGAGGACGTTTTCTAGGTCTTCGGTGGTCTCTTGGAATCCAGTTCAGAATTTCTGTTGTCCATCGTTGATCAGTTCTTCTTGCAATATGCCCAGCCCATCGCCATTTCAGCCCTTTTACTTTAACAATGATGTCCTCTACTCTAGTTTGCTCTCTCACCCAAGTGTTTCTTTTTCGATCTCTCCTAGTTATTCCAAGCATGCACCTCTCCATGCTCCTTTGCGTTGTCTGTAACTTTCGTATTGCTCCAACTGTTAGACTCCATGTCTCTGATCCATAAGAGAGGACTGGCAATACACACTGGTTGAAGACTTTTCTTTTTAGACATAAAGGCAATTTCCCCTTCAGGATAAAACTGTTTCTTCCAAATGCACTCCAGCCAAGTTTAATACGTCTGTTGAGTTCTTTCATAATGTTGCCTTCCATTGAAATCAGCTGGCCAAGGTAAATATATGAATCAGCAATTTCTAGCTCAGTGTTGTCAACTTGTATTTTTGTTTTCTCTACGAAATTATTGAACATGATCTTAGTTTTTTGTAGGTTCATCTTGAGTCCAACTTCTTCACTTCTAGTTGAGAGCTCTTGTACCATGTCTTGGAGTTCTAATGGGTCCGTTGAAAAAATAACAATGTCATCAGCAAACCGCAGATGATTTAAATATTCACCATTTATTTTTATTCCCTTGTTATTCCAATTTATCAGCTGAAAAATCATCTGTAAAGCAGAAGTAAAAAGTTTTGGAGAAATGGTATCTCCCTGCCTCACCCCTTTGCCAAGTTTGATAGTTTTGGTATCTTTATGTAACCGAAATTTTGCACTTGCATTTTTATACACACGTTTCACCATGTCAATGTACACATCCTCAATGTCTGTTGATCTTAAAGAGTTGATGACTGCTGATGTTTTTATAGAGTCAAAGGCCTTCTCATAGTCAATAAATGCAACACACAATGGAAGTTCATATTCATGTGTTCTTTCAATTAATTCTCTTAATACTTGAATATGGTCCACTGTACTGAATCCACTTCGAAATCCAGCTTGTTCTCTTGGTTGAGCTGCATCTAATTTTTTCTGCAGGCGATGTGTTAGCACTTTTGTGAAATAACTATGTATATGTGTCTTGTGTATAAATAACAGGTAATAAGCTAATTGGTCGGTAATTTTTCAAATCCTCTTTATCACCTTTTTTATGCAAACACATATATCACACACACACACACACACATATATATATATATATATATATATGTAATATATCTGTACTAATATATGTATTATTTTATTTTGTTGATTTAAGCGAGTTTTTTTTTACTATTTTTTTAATTGAATTTACGATATAGTTTTGAACAGTTTTTTTAATAAGTTCGTGCTTTTGCTATTTAGGCATGCTCTCTGTTATCGTTAGTAAATAAGGAAGAAAGACGCGAAGGTGGGAAAGTTTCGTTCTGAGATTATCATAGTTTTGACTAGGGAAAAACCATATTTATTAACCGATATAATAATTTGCAATAACGTATAACCATGTTTTCTTTTGCTCTCGGCGAGTATAGAATTTACGTTCAACCTTGCCTATAAAGATAATAAATAATAAAATATCGAGTACTTTTTCCCAGTCCCTAAGTATCGTTGTAGACAGATTTCACTATATTGGGCTTTGAATATTCCAATACGGCGCTGGTCGTTCGTATCGAACGTATGACTACTAGCGAGCCGCCATGGTGGCAGCGGTCGGGCCTTGTTACCCGGTGGTAATTATTTCACTGATTAAGATATAAGTTGTGATGTATCTGGCAATGGCAGTCACAAGACTGGAAACACTACTGGCAGTATTTACTTGTTGTTGGTGTCGTACTAGTTGTAGTCTTGTAGCGTTAATTAAAGTATATTTAGATTAGGTCGCCTTTGCTTTTGTGTCAATTCACGTTAAACAAAACAATATAATGGCGACGATTCCGGGATTGAACAAAGCATCGGCGAAAACGAGTCAGTAAATTCATTTTTTTTTTCATTTTCGCCAGCTAAGTCTAGCGCATTTTCACCAACCACGGTCAATTTTTTTTCTCCTGTTCGTTTACTTTGGCGTAATTAGAATAGGATGGCAAGCTTCACAGGCAAGTTAGAAGAATTTAAAACTAGAGCCTTTTAGTTCTTATCAAGAACGATTCGAAATTTATTTCGAAGTTAATGCCATAACTGATGACAAAAAGAAAGTAGCGATATTATTAACTGCAATAGGTAGAGAAACCTATAATGATTGAGGAATTTGGTCACTCCTAACAAACCAATTTAAATGAGGTATGGTAACTTAGTTATGGCGTTAAAAAGTCATTTTGAGCCAATACCCAATGTAATTGCTGAACGGTATAGATTTAATCAACGCATGCCACAAGAAGGCGAAACGATTTCTTGATATATTACGGAATTAAAACGTTTGTCAATGAACTGCAATTTTCAAACTGATTTGGAAAACAGACTCAAGGATAGGCTGGTAAGTGGTGTTAGAAGTGAAACTCTTTCAGAAAAACTGAACTCAGTGAACCTGATCTAACAATTTAGAAGGCTGAAAGTTTAGCTTTGTCAATGGAAGCTGCATTTAGAGATGCAAGCAAATTAAGAGGAAATTGATCAGCTATGCCCGTAAAAAAAATTGTCAGTAGTAAGCCTAAAACCGAAATGTATCATCCTATAACCAAAGCATGTTTTCGATGTGGTAAAACAAATCACCCATCCCAGAAATGTTTTGCATTGAATTCTAAGTGCAAGGCATGTGGTCGTAAAGGGCATTATACTAAAGTATGTAGAAATTCTCAAAGAAACTACCAAACCAAAGTAAAAAAAAAAGCAAAACCAACTCACAAAATTGAGATAGAAGAGAACATTGGAGTAAACATGGTAGACTTTTTTGTTCAAAGAAAGTAGAAGGCCTGAGCCCATATTGATTAATATTAAGATTAATCAGAAAATTTTTAGTATGGAATTAGATACTGGATCAGTTGTATCCATAATTTTTGAAGATATATATATGAATCTCAATTGAGAAATGTTTCATTGGAAAAATCCGAAATTTTACTAAAACCTTACCTTGCCGAACCTATCGAACCTGTAGGTAAGTTTACTGGATCTGTTACTATATATCAAGGCCAAATATATGAACATTGCTTTCATGTTGTTCAGAGAAATGGTCCATTGTTGTTAGGCAGAGAATTTCTAGAAAAATTTCAAGTTGATTGGAAAGAAGTGCACAAACTATCTGCACATTAGTCTGTAGATGAAATATTAAAGTTACAGACACGTCTATTTGGTTCTTGTGTTGGCTGTCTTCAAAATAAAGCTATTAAGTTAGAACTTAAAGAAGGTACAAGCCCCATATTTTTCAAAACTCGTCCAGTTTCTCTTGTTTTAAAAAGCAGAATTAAAAAAGAATTGAACAGATTAGAGCGCTATAAAATAATTTAAAAAGTCGAAAAATCAGACTGGGGTACACTAATTGTCCCTGTGATCAAAAAGAATGGCGACATTCGCATTTGCGATGATTATAAAGTTACTGTAAACCCATACCCCAAAGTTTAAAAATACCCTATTCCAATAATTGATGAATTGTTTTCGAAACTAGCTAATGGAGAAAATTTTACGAAATTACATGTCCGCTAGGCTTATCTACGTATGATGTTGGAGGAAGAATCTCAGGAATTGCTCACTCTAAGCACACATAAAGATCTATATAAAGTAAAATGTCTTCCATTTGGAATTACGTCAGCGGCAGAAATTTTCCAGAGAACAATTGAAGAAAAACTACTCGATATAGAAGGTGTAGGAATCATACAGGATGACATTGTCGTGACCGGGAGGAATGATCAAGAACACTTGGAAAATTTAGAAAAAGTTTTAAACGTACTTGATGGAACTGGTTTTTGATTAAACAAAGAAAAGTGCAAATTCATGTTAGAATCTTTGGAATACTTGGGTTTCGTAATCAGCAAAGAAGGTTTGCAACCAACTTCTGACAATTTGAAAGCTATAATGAAAACTCCAAAACCGTGTAACATCACACAACCCAGAGCCTTCTTTGGATTAATTAATTTCTATGGCAGTTTTATACCGAATCGTGCTAATACGAGACATAGTTTATATGATATACTAAAAAAGAGCACAAATTGGAAGTAACAAAAAAAAATACGAGACAGCATTTAATAATATTAAGGAACTGGTGAAAAATGCAGATATATTGACGCATTTTGATCCCAAAATTCCAGTAGAATTGATGTGCAATGCATCAACTTATAGATTAGGGACAGTTCTAGCTCACCGATTTCCTAATGGTCATCTAAAATCGATTGCTTTCGCATCCAAGACATTGAACTCTTCTCAAAGGAACTACTCCCAAATCGACAAGGAAGCACTAGCTATCATTTTCGGTATGCGAAAATTCCACCAATTTCCATTTGATTTAAGATTTACATTGTGGATAGATCATAAGCCTTTTATCTCGATATTCAGTCCACAGAAAGGAACTCCAAGTATGATTGCAGCCAGGATTCAGAGATGGTCACTAATCCTCTCAGCGTATGATCATGATATTAAATTTTTGAAGTCTTGTGAAAACAAGATGGCAGATCTGTTATCACGTTGTCCTATTAAAGAAACTTTTGACAAAACTTATCTGGAAGAAATCCGTTTTTTATATATTGAAAAATTCAATTTATTGCCTTTAAATGCTAAACAAATTGCTATTGAAACCTCTCATGACCCTATTCTTTCACGTGTATTTCACAATATTCAGCATGGATGGAGGAAAGACAAGAAGTACCCAGATCATCTCAAGACTTATTTCAATAAATGTAATGAACTTACATCAGACAGCGGATGTATTTTATGGTCAATCTAATGTACCAATGGAAATCAAACTTGGACCTACGGGGCTATAAGTGAGAGTCCAACGCCCTACATTACATCAGAAATTAAACCCAAAGTTTTTGAATAAATTTTGATCATGTTTTACGGAGTATGGACTCTTAACGACATGCTGCACCGGGTTTTACAATTTTTTGAAGAGTCCAAAATTTTTTATCTGGGGGATCAATCATGGGATTACGGTGGGTAGAAAAAGTTGTGGGTGCTAGTACTCGGAATCAAACCATTTTGTACAGTTTTATTGGGATTTTAAATATGCGTTCATGGTATGAGATTTTATATATTATTATACTACCCAGGGGCGGACTGGGTCGCCAGGCAACCGGCCCCCTGGCCGGTACGCCCTCGTGGGCGATAGTACTCATGCCCTTCGATAATCCAAAGTATGCGCACTTTGAGGGGACCCAGTCCGCCCCTAATGCGACCATTATCAATTAGCATCATTATGATTACTGTCAACTATTATTGCAATTATTGTCATCTACTATTGCGATTACTATTAATTATTATTGCTATTATTATCAGCTATTAGTATGATGTTTATTATCATTTTAGGTGTGCTTTAATCGTTAATTTTCTTAGTTAATGTATTATTCTGTCCTGAGACACATAAATCTTACTGATTTATGAATAATTCCTTGAAAATTAGTAAAATAATATAATAATCTATGATGCCCCGAAAAATTTAATTTATTTAAAAGGAAGTACCAGGTTCCAAATGATATCATAAAATTAATTATATAAAATTTTAGACAAAATTCTACCAAGAATAATATAGTAATTCCTTCCATTGACGATTTTAAGGAACAGAGAAAAGCAGGGGAAGACTGGGTCGCTTGCTTATCGGCCCCCGGGACGGTGCGCCCTTATAAAGGA
>QLNU02015003.1:171671893-171692623 GCA_006491805.2 Dysdera silvatica
ACGAACAAACTGAAAGCGACTAACGGAGGAAGCGCATACAAGCATATTGCTTCTCCTACCACTGACTCTTGACTATTACTCCTTTAACATCTGAAGTGATGTCGTTCCCGTGTGACTTGTCATGGCAAATAGAGTAGAGGAACGTTCACCAATGGTTTTCGGTTCTTCTTCAGAGAGAATGATGGCCGAATGCCAAGTATGGAGGAAAAAGGTGACCAGCCTAAAAGTCCTAGCTCCACCGCAGCATGGCAAACACACCTGAAAAACAACAGTTATAAGGTCTTGATATCTAAAAGTTATCATATCTCTCAAATCTGGTATGTTTTAGAGAAAATCTTGCAGCTTGTAGCCAGTTCGAAGAATGGTTCCGTAGAATTTCAACTCACAGAAATATCCCTCACAGTTGATGTGTATAATGTGCCATATATTAGGGCAAATTGAGTCATCGTCTGACAATTAGCTTGAGGAAAATGTCTGCGAGATATTCAATTTTTAACATCGCTAGCCCTATAATAATAAAAAATAATAATAATAATAAATATTTCGAACATCGTGAAGAGATACCTTCAAACTTCGCAGCAACCATAGTCACAGCAGATATAGAAACCATGATATAAAGTTTCACAATAATCCGATATCTCTAGGATTTTACGCTATAACTAAGTGACAAATATATCACGAAAAAGGCGATGATAGTCTTTTTCAATTTTCATACATTTTAATACAATATTCATCTATATTTTTATTCTTGTGTTCTGAAGTAGTATGAATTTCTATGTCTGTGTGTATGCAATAATTATATGTATATTTACATTTATTTATTTATTTTGGGGTACACTAAAAATTCATTTTTAAACCAAAAAGGACTTAAATTCTATTGAACTATGCATGTAGAATGAAACATAAACGAATGCCAGGCAATGAAATTTTAATGAATAACCTGAAGTTTTCAAAGGCCAAGAAAACAAGAAGAATATATAAAAGTAGTATGTTTGAATAATTTAAAGATACACACATAAACAGCACAAGAGATTGATATGTATAGGGTAAATTTGGAAAGACTATTGTAATATTAATAATAGTCAATCTTGACGTCAGATTTACATATACAATTGCAAATATGAACCTTTTTTTATAATAATTAATTAATCTATTTTGTATTAAGGCCGAAGTTCATAGTAAATACGGAGATAAAGCACTGAAGAAAAACGCAATTATAATAAAGCAACTACGTATTAATGATAATTTTATATAAATGCAAATATATATGTATGCATTTATATTCCAGGAACGCAAGCGTAAATTATTAGATATATTCTGCGATTTAGTTACTCTTAAAAAAAAGATATTTCTCATTTCGAGTTTTTCATAACTATTCCGCAATTTCAAATGTATCTATCATACTGAGTATACCCTCCATTATGCAGTTATGAAGTATTTTTTCTAAGTTTCTAGATTCTTCTTCATTAACCCCCCCCCCCCATATAATGGTAAGTATTGTTCCAAAAAATAGTTTTTCAATTAGCATAACTCGAATCGAATCGAATGGATGCATCACAAGATTCATGATGGTAAGAACGCTCGTAACAGGGATTTGCTAAATGCAGTTGCGAAGCACAATATAAGCTTTGTGTGCGGCGTAATGGAATTTTCACATATTAAAATTGGCTTGTGCACTTGCTTGATCTTAGCTTGTTAGCAGAACATTTATTCATTTCACCCCACAGCCTTTACTACTGCTTTTCGTGATATTGCACCTCGAAAAACTGCCACAAAGATTCGGCACAACTTTACCTCCCTTAGCGAAGTGCGAAGTCTGGAAAGATTCTTAAAGCCCTGCCATCTAAGTATTGTGAACGCCTTCCCTTTCGAAATGTATATATCCACGTATATGTAAAGAAGGTAAGTATACGTCCATGTTTACAGCATTCTCGGTGTTGTTCGCAAGGTACATTGGGAGATCTCGTCAGTGTAATACCTGGCATCTTAACCAATCTTCAATTTCTTCCTGGAGCAGTTTTGTGAACGCAGTAGATACCTAAATACGAATCGTAATAATTTATTACATAAAGTAATCATAATTAAAAAATTGCATTTTGTGATAGTTGGGACTGATTTCTTCGCTATTGCATCTTAAAGTCCCATTCGGCACGCCAAATTATCATAAAAGACTGAATCGTTTTCCTTGAAATTAGCATCAAATCTTTTTTTTCGATTACTTGATGGGTTCTGATACCTGCCTTAGATTTATTGATTTTTAAATCGATTTGTGCCGGCAAAAATAAATTCTGAACGGGGCAATGAAAAAATTTTAAGCAACAAAGTTTTAAGCCGAGCAGGACAAACATGATTTTTAAATTCTTGATGGAGGTGGCCTATATAATACGAAATGAAAATTTTAAAATTATGAAGAAAGAAACAACTCATTCTTACATTCGGTAAAATACTGTTTCAATTGATTTAAACAATATTCTTAAAAAAACATTTTATGAATATAAACCCAATGAAATGCAGGAATCAAACATAACCTTAGCGCTAAAATCATAATATTGATCGCTACAATTTTAAATTGCTCATCGGATATAAACAGCTCGTCTTCAGAAAACTAAACTCTCACTTATAGGCATACGTACGAAATATAGTCACATTAGTTTTAAAGCAGAATTTGTATTGTCGATACATATGCGAACAGAGGAACACTTCCTTTTTCCACATGTTAATGCAGTGCATTTTCTGCATGCGTCTTCAAGCTGTTAGGAATATTTTTATTATCATTATGATTAACATAAAATTATATAAATGTAATTATGAATGCATCCTTTCGCTTTAAGTCATGCTGCTTTTCTGACATTAAAGCTAAATAAAATCCAGTGAAATTCTGATAGTTGATGAATATTTTACATTTACATCAAAAGTACTGAAATATATCGTCTTCAGATTAAACACCACTTAAATGAAATATTTCTTAATAGTACAACTTACGTTGTACCAGATGCAAATGTGGCAGCTTACGTACCACGGAGTTTTTAAAATTCAGTGAGTTTTATTACTGTGTTTCTATGGCTACAGGGTGGCTGAAGCGCACATATGGCCGTAACTGCATGTATGCGCGCACTGCATACTCGCCAGAGTCATCTTTGGTTATACGTCATGTTACTGGTTATCTCTTGTCTGGGGCTCGCTTCCCGAAGAAAGAACATTGACTATTTTTTGCATTTTTACAGTAGGCCGTCTAAACCTTCAGACACCCATTGCAGTAAGGTCAAATCATTGGGTAAAGTGATCATGATCTATGTTTGATCAGATAGTTACCACATGTTTCACGTTACCTTCAGCAACTAACGCCAGTTTATCTAACTGAATAGGCAATTCTGAAACGGAAAACTCTAAAAATTATTAGTACAATTACCTTAATTGCATTAATTTGGATGTTAAGTACAAGTAATATGGGAACGAATCCAGAAAATGCCATTTCCAGTACATTATGTGAGATAGTCTAGTATATCATAATGATAATAAAATTACTTAACTGCACTTTCCATTCTGGCCGTGGTATTTAAAGCTAACGAGATTTTCTCAATTTCCATGATTTAGAAAATTATATTCCCTCGTGTCGTAACTTGCGTGCCTGGCATGTTTACAGCATGGCGGTTGGTTTAAAGCGTTTGTTATTTTAGCATGAGGCATGTTTTACGTGATTATATGCTAATCTTCTTTGGTAAATGTCTTTAATCTACTCTTTGTTGATCAATAACTTCGTTAAATTGGCGTTATAAATGGGCAAAAGAAACTTTCCAGGTTGATGTTGATTTATCATGTAAATTTTTTTTGTCATGTCTGCTGTTTTTCCTTTGTGTGACTTTTCATTCGGAATCATTTACTGATTCATGCTTTTTCTTCCTATGTGTGCTTTGCTTTGCATTTTGTTTGCGTTTGTATTGTCTAGTTTATATTTTGTGTATAGAGCGGTTAGGACCTGATTT
Source organism: Dysdera silvatica (assembly GCA_006491805.2). Lineage (NCBI taxonomy): Eukaryota > Metazoa > Arthropoda > Arachnida > Araneae > Dysderidae > Dysdera > Dysdera silvatica. The sequence goes on from QLNU02015003.1 coordinate 171,675,877, forward strand.
ACTAATATTTATACTGTTACAGATCATTTCTTGTTTGTACATTTTGTTTGGATACTTTTAATCTTCAATATTTTCGTACTATTTTCGAAGTAACTATATATCTTATATTGTGCATCCTTTACTTAATCGCATGCGGTGTGAAACAGTATTGTACAGTACTGTACATTACTGTATGCCGCATCATATTCCTTATATATTGCACAGTAAGTTGTATATGTACACTCACGAACAACGAAATCTGCGCACCAAGAAGGAAGCTTTTCAATTTATTTCAACAAGGAAGCTTTCAAAGGAAAATGTCAGGATTGTCTTGAAATTTTATTGATGGAAGGATACAGATGAATGATACACATGCTCATGAAAACAGAGAAGTAGAACAATTATAGAGCGGATCGCGATACACAGTCCGGTCATCTTCAATAGCTCATCATACCGCCTTGTGCTACAATACAGGCAGCAATACGGTCCAGTATGGTGTGAAACAGACGCCTGATGTCATCCTCTTTATACGGGTCCATATCTGTTAGGCATCACGTTCCAGATCTCAGAGATTGCGGCAACGAGGTAGCTGGCGTTTCAACTGGCCAACACATGCTTGATAGGGGAAAGGTGTGAGGTGTAGGCAGGACTGGGCGACCCGAGCCGTATGCGGCCGAGCATTATCCTGCTGAAATTTCCCACTCAGAATCACAGCCACAAATGGGAGCACATGGGCTCGTAGAATCTCATCGAAGTATCGCTGGCCCGTCAATATTCCAAGTACCACTATTAAAGCGGATCTGCTCTCGTAGTTTTGGTTACCCGAGCCATGATGCCTGCCGTGCGGCTAATGTGTCGCTCAATACTGAAGTTGGGATTGTAGCGTTGTCCATGGCCTTTCCAAACTAGGACACGATGATCATCGGTCCCACAAAACAAAGTGGCACTCATCGCTAAACATCACACGTTGCCAATCTGTGGTGTCCCATCTTGCCCTGGACTGAAATTACTGTAAATGGAGACGCTGATGTTCCTGTGTTAATAACAGCACGCATAAGGGACGTTGGGATCGCAGGTTTGCTTTCTTGTGGCATCTACATATGGTTCGTGGACGCGCACGAGCCCCAAATTGTGCTGGTATCGTGGATCGAGTGGCCGTAGGCTCTATACATGACTGACGCACTACCATTCGATCTTCTTTACTCGTGGTATACCTGGTACCTCCACAGGCGGTACCAGGCCACACTCCTGTTTTCAGTCGGATGATCAGGCCTCGCTTGAAGTCCGTCAGTTGCGGATATCGACGTTTCTGGCATCTACCCAACATTCTTTTCACTCCATACTCGTGCTTGCTTCGGCCGAAGCATCTCGCATTGGTGTGGCTTCGACTACACGCCAGTTTATAAAGTCCCTGGCTCATGCTTGCAGCGCCGTTTACCGGTGTATGGTCATGCGCAATCATATCAGACTAAGATCATTTGCATACCAACCTGCCTTCTAGCTATTTACATGATTCGCGGTTGTATAATGTTTTCTTCTTGGTGCGCAACTTTCATTGTTCTTGAGTGTATCTGTATACCAATGGTTCTCAATTAGTTTCCATCGCGGGCCACTTCGAATCTTTTTTTTTTTTTTTTTTGGTCGGCGGGACATAATATATGAAGACGAAAATATCTTACACGTTATATAGACATGTGGGGGGGATGCTAGGAGGATTATACTCCCCTAGAAATTTTCTGATTTAACTAAATAGCATTGAGGTAAGAGCTTCCGTCTACATAGAAACAAATTAGCCCACCCTAGAAAATAGTTTCCAGTTTCTTATCTTTTGTAGCCGGGTCAGCTTGAAATGTTCGCGGGACACCTATTGAGAATCATTGGTATATATACGCTAGTCTACTATATTTCTATTCTGCTGAAAATAATTAAGATTTAAATTTTATTATGAGCGATATAAGAAAGTTTTAACAATCTAATATGGTTATGGGTATGGAATTGGCTTTGTAATAGAAATTAGATATTTAGGTAATCTGTTAAAAATTATATACGCTTGTTATCATTCTGTTATTGCGCCAGTATAAATACTTGCAGCCATTATTATTATCATGTCGATTGTCCTCATTTACAGTTTAATTCAACGTCATATAATGTTATATTTTTAATTTTTATTAGACGATAGTAATGAATTTAATAATTTATGATATAAAAACCTGGGCAAAATGTTATTCCATGTCATGATTATTTATAAAAATATACTTAATTTTAAGGTAAGCATTTATGTTTCAAATTTTTTAAATAATAAATCTTATATTTGCATGGAAATGAAAAAACTAATGATTAACTGAAGTAAAGAAGTACGAAAACTAATTGTAAAGCAGAGAACAAACAAATATGTAAAGACACTGGAAACAGTTTAAACACTTTCTGCTCTTCCAATCTCAAGGATTTTGCTCTTTAGTGTTTCTCATTCCAGTCCTGAAGAACTACTATTATTAGTTATTTCGTTTGCAACAATTAGATAGGGCTTCTTTTTTTAACGAATTCATAACAAAAATTTTGTGAGATAGTTATTCAAAACTGTGCACTGTATATTCTCACACCTATCATCCAAATGATTATTTTTTTTAAAATTAGTCATTACAATTATTATAAATGTTAGATTTAGATAATCATGATCTCGAAAATATAAGCAGTTTACAAATGAAAAAACTTCCATCATATCGTGCTTGCCAACAGCAATAATCGTATTAACACTAACCAGTAGTAATACCAATTTCTTCTCAAATATCAAAGGTTATTCGCTTTTCTATAAAATTTTAAAAAATTGAAGTAACAAGTAATTTTTTGGAAAATGTTAACGAAGATTTATTCAAATAATCGACCTTGTGTTAATAAAATACACAGTTTTAAGTGCAAAAGAGTTTATTTAATATAATATAATAAAACAATTAAGTCTTTTTTGGTAATAGTGAGAATTACTATCTTGCTCTTTATAAATTTGCTTCAATTTATAAAATAAAGAAATAAGTCAATTTAAAACGTAATTTACAGCAAAATAATGTTTAAGATATTTATAAATATTCTTCTTTTCTCTCGTGTGCATCTACACAATAGAAGATAATATCTATACTTACCTATGCATGGTATTTATACATATCTACATATGATATCTATACATACTAAGATGCATCTTAAGAATTCAAGTGCTAAGTAATAAAACACACCGTAAGGCTATAGTGAGGACAATGAAATTAATTATCAGAATCCATTCACCCAAACGAACAAACAAAACTACTTCACGTGCTCAACCTATTTAAGGAACGAAAATATTCACTAATACATAGTATTTAGCTGTAGATTGTATATAATACTAAAGTTAAAAGTAAAACATTTGAAAACGGTAACTTATCAAGTCGATTATGTGTATATCGATTATTCCTTCATAACCTTCTAAGATATATTATCTGTAACTTAAGATGTTCTTAACATTTAATGCAGTATTCAAAGTATAGTATCGAATAACGAGTTACCTTTCAACCTTACTCCATATAAATTAATTAAAATTAGATTTCGCGTATAGAAGTAAAAGCTTCCTAACCCCGCTACCTTTATGTCAAATAATTATATAAAAATAGAAGGATAGAGACAAGAGTATAAGAATTTCTTCTAAAATAAGAAAATTTAATAAAAGGTAAATACTTTCTCCGCAGGGTTCATCTTTCAATTCTTCTACATATATTATTATTCCAATCAATATATATGTAATGTACTTACTAGAGTACAGTATGTTGTACTTATTATAAATTAAAAAACACTATGTATGTAGAGATAGATTTATGCGGTATTACAGAGGGTGCTTACACATTTTTAGAACGATTTCAATAGAGGATTAAAAAATGAAAATATTTTGTGGGAAAATGGATCTTGCAACATGTTATTATTTCAAATTAAGATTATCGTCTGCTACTTTCAAATTCATTTTTCATTCAAAATGGCGCCTGTAAACAAGCTGTGGATCGAAGGATACGTTTTCGCGCTTTCAGAGGAGAAATATTCTTATTCCATTATTAAAAACGTTGTGAAACGCATGGTATAAAGATTTCTAAGTGCAAAATAAGCAACATTATTAATTGAAAAGGGAAAGACCGTCAATCAGAACTTCTACATAAAAAGAGGACTCCAAATGTATACCCGAACGAGGTATGTACTGTTGCAAATATTTCTAAAGTGAGATCACTGGTAACAAGAGAAAATCCCCCGACGCAGAAATCAATTGCAAACTCTTTAAGAACTTCTGTAGCAACAGTAAATAAAATAATAAACCAAGATTTATAACTTAAAAAAGCTAAAAAACATAATCTTCACCGTCTTTTGTCGAGACATGTGGCTCAACGCAAGACATGTTGCAGAATCCTGTATGAAAATTACTTATCAGAAGATAAATGGAAATACGTTGTTACCCTTGATGAAGCATGGGTTCACCTAAATGATTGTAACAAAAAAAAAGGTCCATTTACTATCGTAAGCGTGGAGAAAAAAATTTCCAAACTTGGTGCCGAGAATGCAAAGAAAGCTTCAGTAAAGGCTTTATGATTTTCTTAGATTTCTCTTACACAGGGGAATTGCGAATAAAAAAATTGAAAAAAAACCCCATTAAAATCAACTCATCATATTATCAGGAGAATGTTTTACATCCGATATTTACAGAAGAAATTCTATTTCTTTATCACGACGATTTTCAGAGTATAAAACTGCATCAAGACAAAGCCAGCAGTCATACCTCGAAAACTACCACTGCATTCCTTGAAAAAATGAAAATTGATACAGGTATTGCATATATATAGAGTCTGCCTTTTCAACATATTCCTGAGAAGTCCCCTGTTGTTTCTCCTATGAACTATTGTGCCTTTGGTCCGCTGAAAAGAGCTCTCTCTAAGCGCAAACCCACTACCATTGATGGACTTTGGAAAGTTGTGGAACAACAATGGCAAGCAGTACCTCTGGAAATGTTGCAAAAAACCCTTCTATCATGGAAAGCATGATGCAGACTTATAGTTCAAAAACAAGGTTATCAGATGGAATATTTAAAAAAATAATCTTTACATTTTAAGTATTTAAAAATGGCTCCGAAATCGTTCTAAAAATATATAAACACTCTCTGTACTACAAAGAGAAATACTACTCAAAGTGGAATTAAAACACACTGTCGGAATTTTCATATTTTCATTTTATTTTTTAATGAAAGATTTGAAAAAAAATTCTACATGTAAACAGTAAGGATGAGGCAAAGAGAAATAAGGGAAGAATAAGGGTAAAAGATCTGAGAGGAAAGAAGAAGAAAGTAAATGGTCTGGGAAAGTTTCCAGAAAGGAGAAAACGCAAATGGAGGAAAGGGAAAACGAAAAGAAAAATAAAAGAATGGAACAGTTGTGTTCAAATGAAATAGATAAGGGAATAAGAAAAATATACAATATGTGAGAGCATTTAAGTATTACGTAAGCAATATTTTGGCCATTTCACCCCCACCTCAGAAAGCAAAATTTAACATTGGCTAACATAAGAAAATAAGACCAACGGCAATACCCTCCCTATGGGTTTTCAAGTAGTTTCAGAAAATTTCTTCAATGACAGGTAGTAACTGATCCCTAAAAAACTCTAATTATAGCAGTTTCCGTATATTTGAGCTGTGAGGCGCAAGGATAGCAACGGTCCGGTTGCGCAGAGACCTACACTTTACCGAGAAATCCGAATCTCTTAAAGCCCTGGGAACCTTCCCGAACTTACGATGAGCATTCAGACAGTATACGTTTTTTGTTTTTTCTGCACAGTTGGTAATCAAACCAGGGAAAATCGCACACTAGGCTAGAACGCGTTGCATTCACTTAATCATCGTAGGACCACTAAATGTAACAAAACAAACCTAAATTGGAAACTTTAAAACTAACTATAGGCGTACGCAGGCAATTCGTAAGGAAGGGGTTACAGAGCTACGACTCATATATTCCTATGTTAAATATACAAAATTTTATTGCAATGGGGTTACAACCCCCATCAACAGCCCCTGAGTACGCTAATGAAACTATCAAAGGTTCAGAATGCTCGGAGAGTGCTAGCCTTTTCCGTATCTAACTTCCTCTAATCACAGCATTTCTGTAATATAATCAGAGTGTTTCAGTTATGACAAGTTGTCTGTTCCCTTAATTTGAGGAGAGTATAGTTGCGAAATTCGAATCCAGTTCCAAGCCTAAATTCATGGGAATTAGCTTGAAGAGGCAGCAGGTTCCATCGCTTCAAAGGCAGTTTGAACATGCGTCTCAGACGGATGGTTGACAACCCTTGAATTAGGCTTCGACTTGAGCATAATGCATCCACGATCTCCGACTGGCATCTCAATTATCCTAATTAGTTGCAATTAAAACCACGGACAATTCATCCTGAGATCCACACAGTATCCCATTAACGTCTAACGCTAATTGCCATCCAGGCTGGGCAAACTTTAACGGAGAAAGTGAACAAAGACTCTTGAAAGAAGGTTAATTTAAGTGAAGTGAAACGGGCCACCCAGATTTTGTTGTTTCCTTACTAATTAATGGCTCTCCAAAAAAAAAGTAAGAGTTGAGTGGAGTTTCGTATCCGAATTCCTCCGACTCTTATCCATTATTTAAGCATTTATTGTGAGAACTGGGTGATGGTGAAGAGTTTCGTTTCCCTATTATTGTATGCAGCACTTTATTCGATAAAGTCTTCCGAAGTAATATCACGTCACGCAATTACGTTTCAAAATAATTTTAAAACCGTGAAACCTCTTTCATGCGGAAATCTCCGTTAATCAACCTCCATTTTCGTGGGGATTATTATTTTTTTGTTAGAATGGTTAGAAAGGCAAAATAAAATGTGATTCAACAGAACTAAGTTTGTCAAAAAAAAAGCTCCGTAATAGAGCTGCAAAACAAAGATATTCAAAATATCATACTCCAAACAAAAAATTTCGTTTCAGATCTTTGTGAGGTATTTTAAATGTATAATTTCACAGTAGAAATCAAGAAAATGGTATTTATTTTTGAAATAACATCACATTTTTCCTCTAAAATGTATTCCTCATTATCAAAACATATGCTTCTGGTTAGCACAATAACTGCTGGACACATTAAACTAACGTATTTTCGATTGTCGAAAGTTCCGATTTATCAATATAAACTTGGTCTTAATTGATTGGGATAATATAGAGATTTTCATTATCGCATTTCTTTTCTAAATTCCTAACCTTTACTCCAGAGTAAAATTTTTCTCTGATTTTTTTTTGTAATTCATTGGGGAAGTTTTATGAATGAAATTTAGCTTATTCAAATTTTCATTTTTTTTACACTATTAAAAACAAGTGTACTTATAACCCATGTAAACATATTTTAAACAAAACGCCTATAACCGAGTTTAAAATTAAAAGTACGAGTAAGTATATAAGCATAGTTCAAATCAAAAACTTTGAATTTGCTTTAAATTAAAAGTATATAAGCATGTCTTAAATCAAACGTCCGTAAGCACATATGGTTTTAACTAATGTTTCCGTATTTACAAAAACGACTTTCAACTAGCTAAGCTGTATTTGATTCAAAGTAGACTTGGTTGCATATGTGTGTAAGCGTGTATTTATCAGAAAGATACATTAAGCCGTGGTCATTGGCGTAGTTAGATATTTTGCCGCCCGGGGCGAGTGACTGTCATTGCCGTAATTGTTGTGACAGCGTCATTGTTTTTTAAAGGATAATTGTCGCCCCCTGGATTGTGGCACCCGGGATGACCGCCCCCTTACCCCCACCACAACTACGCTACTGGCTGTGATTCGTTAAGTGAAGCCCTCTCAGGTAACCAGTAGAATAGTTATCTAAGGTTCAACACCAAAAGAATTTTTACGCAAAATTAAGGAGTAATTTAATGACGACAAACACGACTTTTGACTTATAAAAGTAGGGTTCGAATTCCATTAGAATTTGAATTCTATTATTATTATTTACTATCAAGTCTATGTGTAAATAGATAGGGATTCAGAGATAATATTAAGCCGTCGTCGGTGGCATGTAAACGATTAGGAAGACTTCTGACTTAAATAAAATACAAGCAAATGAATGAGGCTAACACTAAAGGCATTCAAGTTGTTCAAATTATCTATTATACAATGTGTCCAAAACGTGATGATCCTGTCTATATATATATATATGCAATTTCTAGGCTTCTCATAAATGAGATCTATGCCCATTTTTGCAAAAAATTTGGTTGTTATATTTATTAAGTCAAAATGTGTATATTGTCGGTAACTCACTTTAATAACTAGTAGAGCCCGGATTATATGCACTAAAAGGCCATCAAAATATGCATACAAATATGAACTAGAAACCTCAAAATAAGCGTGTATATGTACTTAAAATGAACAAATATGCACCTAAAATGAATAAATATGCACTTAAGTTCCTTTTTAATTTACTTGAAAATCATATGCCCTAAGTTTTAAAGCAACAATATTTATTACTAATTGCCGAGTAGAGATATTTGATATACACAAAATAATATACTTTATACAGCACCAATATATATGACGTCATATCACGATGTGTCTCTTGATATTCTGAACAGTTAATCTTTGTCTTCTATCATGAAGTAGCATTTCCGGAAAAAAAGTGTCATTTACAGAGCTACAAAAGTTATTGGACAGCGCTTTTTACGGGTTGTCTATCACAGACAGTTTACCCGTGATAGACTATCACCCACATTTGTCATTTATAAATAATGTGCGGAACCTTATCCGATGTATGTATTTGTTTTAATCTGACCTTCAATCGTTGAGAGTTTAGCACAATAAAACTAAATCGCCGGTTTCCCTAACAAGAATTGTAGTTGCAATTCAGTTATGACTACCTTTCGTGGCGCCCCAGGACACAATTAAAATTCTACGTTTAGAAATGTCTTTGTCCTTCTTCTCAGATAAGGGGTAGGATGAAAATTTCGATTTATCCCTGTAAGGAAATGTTTCAAACAAAGGAATAATGAAGTCAGTAAAATTACTGAAACCTTTAAAATATGCGCGTTTATTCGCGAAATTCATTGTGTTATGCATTTATATGCACTGACACTAAAAATGTCTAAAACATGCAATTGCATGTACATATAATCCGAGCTCTACTAATAACACTCGACTAAAACACTAAGAATTATCAGAATAAAAAAAAAAAATAAATAAATTCATAACATAAAAGTTTCTTTTCTAAAAATTGTCTCGATCTTCCTCGCTAGCTTAAAAATATATAATCCCCCCCTTACATATAAATTAACTGATAACCGAGACCCTTAAGAAACTCATTAACTCACTATAAACATATCAACTTATTAATTAATTGAATAACTTATTAATATCAAACTAAATAATTCATAAATGTAAGTTAGTACCGCAGGCTTAGTTATGACCCCCGCTTGGGTAAGCCCTCCACTGTGAAAATGACAAGGAATAAAAATACTGTTGAAGAAGTTTCTGCATGCTAAAGCAAGAACTGGTTAAAATCGTTGAACAGTGTATTTTATAGGTGTTTTGTGCTGAATTTTATGGGGCACATAGTATGATGTAAACTATCAATGAATTATTTTCAAAGAAAAGACATTTTTAAACATTGTCGTCCATGAAACCTATACATCTTATAAAAATTACATATGCTGTATATATAATGTGACAACCTAAAAACATAGTGGCTCGTTAGAAAACGAAGCAAATATAACTTTTGAACGTCAGAATATTGCATTGCGTTTTGAATCGGCTAAGTATGTGCGTGACTGTATATTAGAGCAATGGCGTTAATGAGAGAATTACGTGCTTTTGTGATAAGTGCTCGAAAAAGCACTTGCTTTATTTTATAAATTTTTCTTTGCTTGTCAACATTTGAGCAGTCGTTGAAAATTGCGCAGTTTTTTCTGCTCCGCTTGCAGATAAAATGACATGTGAAGTGGCAAGACACCTCTGTTTATTTTTAATGTTAATTATGTCGTAATTTTAAAATTTTTATCGCAAAAACACCAAGAGAATTATTTGCAAGCTTCTCCCTGTGCAGTAAAGTGAATAACTAATCACTTCAACGAAGTTTTAAATACAACCGTAAATATATTTGATATTCATATTTTATTAAGTGACAAAAATATCCCCAGCGCAAGTTCAACTTAGATGCAATTTTAGCGTTTTTATTAACGTTGTTTTCAATGTTTTGCGGCTTAAAATGACTCATTTACAACGCCCTTATTTTATGTTATTCAGTGCCTTTATTAAAGATATGTTCATTAAATCACATGTCTGTAATTAACATTAAATCAACCCTCCAAAATTCGTTACAAATCTTGACATTCAATATTGCCTCAGTATGATTGCAATTACTTTCTATCTGGAAATGACATGCTCCTTAATTAAATACATTTAAACGAAATTAACATTTTCTCGTAATTAAAACGGGGTTAGCTTTCAAAGCCTCCAATTCAAAATTTAATAAATGTTTTCATTTAATGCTGATGAGCGAATCCTTAAGAATAGGCTATGTATAAGCTTATATTCTAAAACTGAAAATATTTTCTTTCAGTGTCTCCTGAAAAATTTTTAAAAATAAATTAGTTCTTAAGCCAATCTAATCATTCTAATAATATCAACAAATTGTCCATTAAAAAGAACATGAAAATTATATATTAAATAAGTTAAAAACAAAATTAAAAAATCAAAAGAGAATCTAATAATAAAAGTATTAAACTGTCCGGTGTAACTTTAAATGGCTTACTGTTGCATAAGGACCGCGTATTAGTTTAATGTACACAGTGGAATCCCGATTATCAAAAACAAAGGGGACGGGACTAGTTTCGGATGACTCAGAAATTCGATTCATTGTAGATTTTCAGTGTAAATGCAGGAAGCATCTTCAGTATTTATCCAAATACGGGCTTAAAGTAAAATATTTCTAAGCCGACCACCACAGGTTCTACGAAGAAGTATCCGCTTAGAGAGGTGTTCGCTTAAAGAGGGTCTATTGTGAGGGAAGGGAGAGACATGAAATAGTATAGAAAAGAATTAAAATTACATAAATGAAAACTTTTGTATTACATTAGCAAACAAAATCTAAAATTGAAAAGCATGATTTGATAATTTCAAATTTTAAATTTAAGCTATGAAATTTACAATTTTTCGAAAAGGAAAAGAATAATAATTTCTTTTGAACGTACAATTTCTTTCTGTTAAATTTTTTTTTTTTTTTGAAAAATTTTGAAGTTTATGAAACAAAGTGTTTTATTTTATTCAAGAGATATATACTGAAGTTTCTGTTGAGGTGTTCATTTTTTAAAGTGTTTCCAACTTACAAAGGACATTAAAAAACGGCTCCAGAAATAAATTCGAAGCTTTGGAAATATGGACCTTCAGAAGAATATTGAAAATAAAATGGACAGACAAGATCTCCAATCAGGAAGTGCTGAACAGATCCAACATAAAAAGATCTATCATCACTTTAATTCTGAGCAGCAAGTTAGCTTACTGCGGCCACATTGTGAGGGAAGAACAATACCAACTACACCAACTGGCACTGAAAGGAAACATCGTGGGGAAGAGATCCAGAGGCAGAAAAAGAAGAGGATACATGGATGACTTACAGGCTTGGACTAGGCTAAGCACGAAAGACATTATCCATGCCAGCAGAGATAGGAAAATGTGGTCCATATTGGTAGCCAACCTCCGAATCGGAGAAGGCACTTGATGATGACTTAAAGAGAGTAGAACAATTTTCCCGTAACAATTCCTATAGTCTTCATAGAAGTCTTACTAAGAGCCTGAACGACCAGAAAAAATGGGGAGGGGGTTCTAAAGTATAAATTCAATTTAAAATTAAAATATTTGCTTTTACAATAATAGAACCTTAAATATAAGATCGTCGCTTAATTGTATGCTCCTCTTAAGGTCAGAAGCTAAACAGGAAATAAACTCCCCTTTTCACAGTTCCCAACATATGATAGTTTCTAAAAGAAGAAGGGTTTGTGATGTTTTCTGAATGGAGAAAAATTTAATATTGAGATTATGGGCGAGGAAATCCGTTTTGAAGAAAGATAGTTGTTAATGGAGCTGGTCGCCTAGAGGATTTACAGCAATTACAGAGCACTAGACTGCTATATTGTTAGTGAAAAAATCAAATTAAGGTGTGTCCCACCGAAATAAAGCCACCGTGATTATATGCCGTAACTGGACACGAAACAAACCAATAAGAACGAAACAAATATATTAAGAAAGTCTGTATACAAATACATATTTGCAAGGAGTAACTCACTCCCTGCCCCACTTGGGCAGGAAAAAAAAATGAATGTGTAAAAAAGAGAGCAGAAAAAGTGTCCCGCCGAAATAAAGCCACCATCCCTATTAGTGTTTTAGGTAACTCTCAATATTCGAGCTATTACAGGTAAACAGGTTTATGACGTCAGGAAGTTGTCAAATAACTTACCTGTTCTATCCCAGTCGAATGTTGACTTCAGAAGGTTGTATTTTCTATTTCTCCTGCAGTATTGCAATGGGAAAACGAACCCAGCTATCAGAGTTCGAGAAAGGCCAGCTAACAGCTTTTAAGGAACAAAGTCTTTCATATAGACAAATATCTAAGCAAATCAAACGATCTAAAACCGTAATAGACAATTTTGTGAATCAGGGCAATGCGTACAGGTATAAGAAATGGAGATATACAGGCAGGAAAGAGATATTGTGCATCGTTTTTCACAAGGTGGTATTTCCCTCAGACAATTGGCCAAAGAGGATAACATCCCTGTGACAAAATCAACTCTGTCACGGATTGTAAAATATACAAAAAACTTCCAATATAAAAAAGGAAACAGCAGCCCATGTTGAAAGCTATCCACAAGCAAAGGATAGTAGATTGGGCCAAATATCATCAAACCTGGAAAGACCAGTGGCATCGTGTTATATTCTCAGATGAGAAAAAACTTAATTTGTATGGCCCAGACGGCCTTACACTCTGTTGGCGTGACATGAGGGAAGAAGAGGAAATCTTCTCCAAAAGATAATAAGGTGGAGGCTCATTAATGGTGTGGGGAGGCTTCGGCTATGGTGGTAAACTTAACCTGGCTTTCCCCTTAGGCCGCATAAAGGCTACCGATTACCAAGAAATGCTAGAAATCCAGTTACTGCCATTTGCAGAGAGAATTGGTGGCCCAAGTTGGATTTTCCAGCAGGACAACGCCCCCATTCACGTTGCAAAACCCTCTTGTGAATGTTTTTTGCATAATGGGGTACATGTCATGGAGTGGCCTGCCCTTTCCCTTGATCTTATTTCCCAAGAAAATGTGTGGGGGTAACCTCAGTAGGGCTGTATATGCCAATGGCAGACAGTTTCAGTCTGTGGCAGAATTGAAGGCTGCCATCATTGAAGTCTGGGATAATATTGATGCCATTGTCCTCCAGGGATTGGTAAATGGTATGCCACATCGTGTTTTCCAAGTCATATATAATCATGGCGGATATATTGGCTATTAACAGTAGTGGCTTTATTTCGGCGGGACACTTTTTCCCCTCTTTTTTTACACGTTCATTTTTTTTCCTGCCCAGGTGGGGCAGGGAGTGAGTTACTCCTTGTAAATATGTATTTGTATATAGACTTTCTTAATATATTTGCTGCGTTCTTATTGGTTTGTTTCGTTGCCAGTCATGGCACACAATCACGGTGGCTTTATTTCGGTGGGACACACCTTATTATATATATATATATATGTTAAGAAATTACCTGCTTTGGAAATAGACTGATATCTTTGATTCACATCTTTATGCATGTCCTATATACCTATCATTTCCATTAATTTCTCTTTGAAGCCCAAACTAGACTGGTAAATAATCATAAGTATTTTAGCCGAAAACTTCAACAAATGTCTTCATAAATATTATAATAAAAAATAAGGGTAATAGGGCGTTTTGGTTGGCCCAGATTTCGGTTTCACGAAGTTCGGAAAATCAGTGTTTCACTGTTTAACAAAAACCCAAATTTACTCTATTTAAATATTCTCATTTGTTATATACGGATCATTTACTTAATACGAAACAAATATTTTTGCTCTAAACTATGAAACAAATATTTTCCCTAAATGTCGGAAGCAATCCTTTAATACAATGTTTCTCAAAGTGTGGTCCATGGACCACTAGTGGTCCGCGGCGGTTTCTCAAGTGGTCTGCAGGACCATCCCCAAATTTCAGAAAAAATTGAACTAGAAATTGCAGGCGTCGCTAGAATTTATGTTCTAGTGAGATTTAAAGAATTTCTTATAAATATTACTTGTTATAAACGTTACTTTACGGCGTTTCGTGAAAGATTTGAATCCTCTAAATACACCCATGCTGTCTACATTGCTTATTATTATTTAACTAATTTAATGATGTCATTTTCATTGTAAATTTGACAAAATAAGATCGTAACTGACACTCTCCTTATCAAATAGTGTTACTCTAAAAATTATTTTGTTCCAGGTGGGTTTGACAACCAACCCATATTTTTTTAAGAACTTGATCGGAGATTTTAGAGATTTTCTGCCAAAAGCTAGTGCTTTTTTGAAGTTGAAATTAATGACAAATTGTATTTTAAGGAATAAATAAGTCTCTCCTGCTGGAGCTCCTATATACGTATATAAGCCTGCCAATAAGTCACATAAACCGAGAGTTACTTCGATTATGTTTTCCCTTGGAAGGAGCGGGGAGGGGGAATCAATATAGTGGTGGCTAAGTAGGGCTTAATATTATTAACCATAGTTGGCAACCTTAATTTCGGCCAATATATTTTCTAATGGGGGAGGAAAATCCCCCCCTCGGTGGTCCGCGATAAAAAAAGGAATGCTTAAAATGGTCTGTGAGTGACCGAAGTTTGAGAAACACTGCTTTAATGAATCATTCTAACAGAAGAATCATTCCATTCCCCTTCTTCCTAAACCTGAGCCATTTCATTATGATTGGATAACAATTTACACGTTTATAAATAAAAAAAAACCTCGAAGGGAAATATCTGTCTGAGAAACACTGCTTTAATGAATCATTCTAACCGAAGAAACATTCCATTCCCTTTTTCCAAAACCTGAGCCATTTCATTATGATTGAATACCGATTTGTACGTTTATAAACAAAAAAAAACCTCGAAGTAAAATATCTGTCTGAGAAACTCTGCTTTAATGAATCATTTTAACAGAAAAATCATTCCATTCCCCCTTTTTCCAAAACCTGAGCCATTTCATTATGATTGGATAACAATTTGCACGTTTATAAATAAAAAAAAACCTCGAAGGGAAATATCTCAAAAGAATAAAAAATACTTTCAATTAAGTTTCAGCACATTTCTTTTATCATCCTTTTTCTCCGAAATCCCGTAATTGCGTGTTGTTTAGGATTCGATGTCCATTTTAAACACTGGTTCGTCATGGATGTAGCAACAATAATTAAACCTTTTCTCTTTTAATTGTTCAATTTTTTACTTGTCAATTCTTTAAACAGTTTCAATCGTAATTGGGTATTTTTCTTCTACATTCTATGGTATTAAGGTGTGGTCTTGATACTGCATGCATTCTCTGTTTTTACGGAGTATGCATGTATGTGATTAGCATGACTTTGGAAAAAGAAACAAATATTAAATTTTGGAGACAGACTCTGACGAGGTTTTTATAACTACATACAGAAAAACAATTGCATTTATTAAGTTTATATAAAACATTCGTTTTTATTTCCAAAGACTTTTCTGCATGTTTTTAGTTTAAATATATTTAGTTTTTATTTGAATCTGTTTAGTTTTAAACGTATTTAGTTTTGTTTGAGCATGTGAGTGTGGTTTGAAGTAGCATACATTGTTTTATAACCGTTTTGATTAACGTCTGGGGATTAATAATAGTAGCAATAATGATAGTTTAAAACCTGAAGTATGTTTTATGGTTACATATTATAAAGTATTGCTGAACTGTGGTTAAGAATTTTTTGAAAGCTACTATGAAGTTCTTGCAAAAGTGATACATGTCCGATAACAAGTTGTCATCACATATATTGATGACTCATTTGCCGTCACATATATTGATCATTTATTTGTCATCACTTACATTGCTAATTCATTTTTCATCACATACATTGATGAATTGACAATTCATTTGTCATCACATACATTGATAAATTAATAATTCATTTTTAAATATTCATACATTGACAATAATATTTTTACATACGTTGAAAACTTGTATGTCATTACATACATTACCAGTTCATTTGATATTACATACATTAATAATACATTTGTTGCTATATGCACTGACAATCAGTTTATCATTATATACGTTAAAAGTTCATTTATCTAATAAATGAGGACACAATCAATCACAGTCGTACTTCAAAAATTCGTTGACAATTGTTTCGAATTGTTCTTCCTGTTCAGACTGATTACGTACGAACGGTTAGAGTGAAAGAGGGGAATGACGTCAATCTTTTCCTTCAAATCATTTATCATACATACCTTGATAATGATCCATATTCATGTTAATGATGTAACTGAATCCATCCATGATAATGATGTAACTGAATCCACCCATGATAATGCTGTAACTGATCCCATCCTTCATAATGATATAGCTGAATCCATCCATGACAATGATGTAACTGAATCCACCCATGATAATGGTGTAACTGATCCCATCCTTCATAATGATGCAACTTAATCCCCATATAAATATAAATTGAACTGTCTAT
>QLNU02015003.1:171692723-171720426 GCA_006491805.2 Dysdera silvatica
CTGCACAGTAAATAAGGATTACATTGAGTTGGTTAAGACATCAGAAGATTAAATTAAAGTTGATGAAGACGGTGTGACTGGTTAATCTCATTTCTCAAACGCAATATATATATATATATCTTCCTTTTTTTTCACTCTTTTTTCCTTCTTTTTATTTATTTCCTTCCTCGAATGCTGTCGCAAATTTCATGAATTGTTTGGTGATTATTTCTTCAAACCAGTCAGACGTAATACTCGTAACTTACTCACAGTAAGGCAAGCTTTAATGTTGCATCAGCCAAGTTGTCTGGACATATATTTTTATTCCATTTATATTTGAAAATATATTCTTCTATATTCGGACTCCACAAAGCCGAATGTTTTGTTCAGTAACAAGCCTTCAGCTCATCAAGAATGTTCTGCAGAAGATGTATATATACGTATATATATTATATATTTTTAAGTTACAGTAAAACCTCCGAATAACGGTCACCCGCGGGACTCTGCAAAGGTGACTGTACTTCGGAGGTGGCTATTATTTATAGGTTCTGTGTAAAAAAAAATCAAAATAAATAAATAAAATTAACAATAAATAATTATTCATTTCAGTTCATTAAAAAATCAGTGATGCGTAATTGTTTTGCTTTTTTATGGCAAATGTCCTTTTTCTAAGGAAATAATGTTTTTAGAAGTGGCGGAGCCACGGGGAGAATTAAGGAAATTTCTCCTCCCAAATCCATAAAAATGCGGTGAAAAATGGCTACTATGAAGTTCTTGCAAAAGTGATACATGTCCGATAACAAGTTGTCATCACATATATTGATGACTCATTTGCCGTCACATATATTGATCATTTATTTGTCATCACTTACATTGCTAATTCATTTTTCATCACATACATTGATGAATTGACAATTCATTTGTCATCACATACATTGATAAATTAATAATTCATTTTTAAATATTCATACATTGACAATAATATTTTTACATACGTTGAAAACTTGTATGTCATTACATACATTACCAGTTCATTTGATATTACATACATTAATAATACATTTGTTGCTATATGCACTGACAATCAGTTTATCATTATATACGTTAAAAGTTCATTTATCTAATAAATGAGGACACAATCAATCACAGTCGTACTTCAAAAATTCGTTGACAATTGTTTCGAATTGTTCTTCCTGTTCAGACTGATTACGTACGAACGGTTAGAGTGAAAGAGGGGAATGACGTCAATCTTTTCCTTCAAATCATTTATCATACATACCTTGATAATGATCCATATTCATGTTAATGATGTAACTGAATCCATCCATGATAATGATGTAACTGAATCCACCCATGATAATGCTGTAACTGATCCCATCCTTCATAATGATATAGCTGAATCCATCCATGACAATGATGTAACTGAATCCACCCATGATAATGGTGTAACTGATCCCATCCTTCATAATGATGCAACTTAATCCCCATATAAATATAAATTGAACTGTCTATTTTATATAATAAATATTATACAAATTTTATACAAAATAATATAATACAAAAGTTTTTATCCAGGTAAACAACTGTTTCGCATCGATGTTCAAGAACTATTCCTACGTAAAAAGAAAAAAATCTTATATATTTCATGCAAGTGAGCTGAAATCAAACAAAATATTTCAGAAACTAATATTATTTGACGTTGGGAAATAAATATTCCTTCCTTTTCTAGCCTCCGACCAATGTCTAATAAACGACGAAAAGTGGTATCAGAAGCGCGAGAGCAATCAATTTTGAGTATTTTTTAGGACGTTCCGATTTTCCTTCATATAAAAAAAGAAGAATGAAAAGAGACTTTTTTTCTCTGTTTTTTCTCCATCTATTGAAAAATGAAACTGCACATTGATAGATCATCAGAACAGCGGAAGAAAAAAAATACGTCCGAAATCGGTGAAAAATGTATTTTAGGAAAGGCGCAGGAGAAAATTTGTGATTTTTTTTTTGCCCCGTTCTTCAAGATGTATAGCCATTTATCATTCCGCTTCTCCATTTGTCTTTGCTTCTCTAATTGGCAGTTTTAGTAGTGAAGAATTGCCCTCACCATTGCTTCGTTTTCCGCGTGGATGGATATGTAACATTTTCTGTAGAACTAAATTTAAGTTTTGCTGCATGTCGAGATAAACAGATTATAGTGATTGATTGATACGATCTTTAGAGATGTCACGGGAGTTTAACGGAATATCTAAAAACAAATTAGGTGTGTTTGGTATAGAGATATTGGGCAGAATTTAGTGATTCTGATCAGCCAACTAAACGGATATCTCAGTTCTTCACAATCGATCCCATGTCACATGACATCTTTCCTCATCTCTTGAACTCTATGTCCCTCCCTCTCCTGGAAACACAGTGCCTCTTGCTCGGCCAACATTTACAGATTATTTATTATTTCCTGCATACAAAACAACAACAACTAAGTCACATGATTCTACACTCGAGGTGGTCGCTTCTCCAAATACTGATATGCAGCCATTGTTTTAAATTTATGATCCATGTTTTTTTTATCATTTGTAAATGTAGAAAGCGCATATTATCACTATTTTATTTAAGCGTCATAACAAAAATTAATTTGGTACAATTTTGACCAACGGCGCATCCATAATTTTACCAAGATGGGGCAATGGGGAAGGAATTTTAGTAATAAAAAATGGTCAGAAGCCACAGCAATTACGGCTGTCGTTTTGCTTCTATTTACTATTATTAAATTACTAATATTTTTGGCCGCAAAATGCTTACATGATTAGAGTGAGTAGATGATTATGTTTATACAATTTTACAATAACCATCTTTTGCCTTCAACAAGAAATCACTGTTTTTATAATAGGTTTCAAAGTAACTCTATTTTGAAAAACTTGGCTTTGCTTGCCCCGGTCCATTACTTAATCCGCAGAAGGCTTTTTTCTTTCCGTGACCCTTAAAGACTCATCGGCTTCGAGAACTGGACCCATATGTTTGAAAAAGTTGACTTGGATCTCGTTTATCGTAAACCGACTTGTTGGGTGTAAAACAATCACAAAATTTTCAGTACGCACTGCCTTCTACCTTTGAATAAGCTATCCAGTTATATTTACTCAGTCAAGATGAGCAGAACTTCCTGCTGCGATGAGGTTTTCCTTGATTTAATGCAGCATTACTGGAGGTCGTGGGAAAATTTTAATTTACACATGATTCCCAAAGAGTTTTAGCACTGTTATCCTATCGCCATCAGTAAGGTTAGGTTTATTGACATAATTCATTATAAATATATGCAGTAAGAGTTTCCATTTCAACTGTGTTTGCTATTGTGTTTTGGTCTATCTTTACCTCCTGGAATGCGTTTAAAGACAGCCCCAGGTCACTGTTGTTTCTTGCCACAAAAGCAGTCCCATTAATGTCACCCGAATTTAGGAAAATGCCGTTGGAAATGTCACCACTTTTAATCCTACCTTTTTTAAAAAACTAATTTACCAGTGTATGTTGGCATAATAATTTTTCACTTCTTTAGCCCAAGGAAGGGGTTCGGGCCCCTTCGGCTCCTATGTGAGTGCGCCACTGATTTTGGTAATAAATTTTTCATCAGCCTTTTGTTTTTGTGACCAAATCTTGCGTCGATCTACCTAGATTTATATGAGTTCGGACTTCGAAATTTACCTCACTTACTAAGGATTTTGGTTAATCGTCAAAGAATGTTCAAGTTTTTTTGTTTTTTTTATGACATCTTAATTTTTTGTTTAATAATATCTTTTATCCCAATTTTGGCTCATTTTGTCAACCAACATTGATATACGATAGTCCTCGCAATCTCCGCTGTCAAAGAGGTGTTTGTTTACTGGTTTACTGCTTGGTGAAATATGGAAAGGGACTTTCTGAATTGTTATCCAATATAGTAGGGAATAGAAGAAATGGCTTTACGCTGAAGCTCTAATTGAGTACTGCAATTATAGTATTATGCGGTATGTTAGTGTATGTGTGTACGATCTCACCTTGATTGGCGCAGAATGGCCATTGCTGTCCTTGCGCCATAAAAAATACAACTTGCCTGCCTATATTACTGCATAAGCGCAAATTTTAGTGAATTATTCGACAGTTCGTAGGCTTTATTTTCCATTATATAAAAATTGCGAAAACAAAATAAGGAAACACAATACTTCAACTTTTTTATTTTTCGAAAGTTAGAGACGTAATTGTTCCTAAATTTCTGAGATCTCGATGTAAATAAGGAGCATTCATTGTCAAAAAAAGTACTTCAAAAAGTGTATGTCTGTCATGAGAACTCCTCTTGTCCCTGTCTGTTGCTATGGGAACGATCCTTAATACATTTTTAATAGGGGATGCTTGACGAAATGCATTCACATTTCAGCATCTTCTTGTTGAAAATGGATACGCCTTGTTACTATGGCAACAGGCAAGCACAGACAGCGACGGGAGGAGTTCTCATCGTAAATAAACTACAGACGAAAACAAAAATTTCTATACACTACTGTTGATTAAGCCCATAACCTTATTTCACGACATTTCAGCACATACAGTCCTATACCATTTACGTACATTTCCATACTCCATACGTTCATGATTATGCTATACTCATACATTACTATGCTACCTACATGCAGTCTACCCACAATAAACTGAGTGACACATTTGTACACTGCCTTACGTTACTTGCATCGAACCTACGTCAGGTGCAGAAAGAAAGGCCGTTCAAAAATTGCACGAAATGAGATTTCTGTTCGCTATACCGTTAAGATGGCAGTTTGTTCGGTAAAGAAATCGGATGCAATTTTCTTTTCAAAACAAAAGATAAATGGTTCCAGGTTCCCTTCCTCTCGTCAATTCTGGGGACATTGTCTCCATTCTCAGTACTGTTATTTCTTCTTCCTGTTCCTTTTCCTTCCGTCCGCCTGTTTTCTGTTCCACAAATTCACCCCATAGGCATATAAAAGAACATGTATTTTTTTAATAATGGAAATCGCTTGAAGATTCTGAACTTGCTAAGGGACTTCAAAGGAATATATATAATTTCTTAAAATCAATATCACAACGATATATTATTTCATATATTCTGAAAAGTGGCATTTTATTTTCATGTAAAAATATTTTTGGAAAATAATGTATAGATTTGAAAGTTTAGGCCTTTTTCTAATATTTTATGTGTTCCTGTTTAACTCCAAATCCTTACGTAGTTTAACGTTTATATTGAATTTAATGAATGAAATTTGCCACTTTTTGAAAGTATTTGCTGCCTTTTTTTGTAACATTTTTTTTAAATGCCAAAATGCCAAATTTCATCAATATGATGTCTAACACCCTTGAAAAACTCAGGATATGGATATAATTAAAAATAAAATCACATTTTCAACGTTAGTTTTATATATTTTAGTTATGTTCTACAGCGTAAGGGCTTTTTTCTATTTAGGGCCAAGAGACCTAGCGTGTTTGTACGATTTGTGAATGATGGTTTGGTGTTCTTTGTAGGCCGTCGGAAAAACTATGTACTCACACACACAACTGAAGCAGCCATTTTAAGTTTTACTATTAAATCCCATTTACCTCTAAATTTTTCGTTAGGTCTCCAAGGAAGGGCATTTAGAAAATCTTCCAACCGTTTTGAATTAGCAAAAGCCTTCCATTGCGATACACAATTGGGAAAATAACCACAAATTCAACTTTAACGAACCCACTTTACTATATCAACCAAGGTCTCCATACGTACTAGACTTTTTAGAAGCGCATTATATTAAAGTCATCTTTTCCAATATAGTAAATGACCATAAAATCCACGCCTTTTTTCAGCTGTCCTTGAACCACCTTGCTACCAGAGACGGCACCAACAACAGAGCCTAAGAACAGTGACCGAAATAGCTTTTTAAAATAACTGTTCCAAAAGATGGAAACACGCCTTATGTTTACAATGTTGTTCATTTCCTGTTGAAGACCAGCGTGTGATTGGTTAAAATGCTATTGAGTTCTTCTTTGAGTTTTTATTAGTATTGTACGGACTAAATACGTTGAAAATTGCAATTTATTTTTAATTTCGAATTTTGCGTAGTATGTCAACAAACATATTTTCACGGATATCACTAGGTGCAAACAATTCGTGTACACGAGAATTTTTAGCATCTTTGAATTTGAAATAAAAAAATGTTATGCAAGAGAATGAATTTGCCTTGGGGCTTTCGTCTATGAATTTTTAAACCAAAGGATTAAATAATTAATTAAATAAACGAAAGAACTAACTAAAGCAAAAGATTAGAATCTCTATTTTCCGAATTAATCGGAAGCTAACCTACGTCGGTAAACTGAATAATAATTAATTAATAATAAAATTAAAAGTTAAACAATTAAATAATTTCAGGGTAATGGAAGATGCATCAAATCAGGGTCTGGCTCCCCTTAGAGTACCAATTATAAACACATATTTTATACAAGACATTAAACATAAATTACATCTAACAGAAATGGAATGGTGTTATTTTAAAAATAAACAGTATTTCCCAATTTTTAACTTTGAATAATTTATTTAAAACATCTCACAAGAGTTCGATATGAAGTTTTTGCATTTAACGCCATTTAGAATATCCTTACAGCTTTCTCACGGAGCTTCTGTGACAGCTATAGTTCTGCTCAATCATATTTTTTCGTGTCCAGCTATGCTAATTACTAGGGGGAAAATTGCAACTAAAACAGAGGACGATTACCAGGGGTGTCCGGATAAAAGAGGGTCGATGGTTAAATAATAGAGGTGTTACTGTATAACGAATAATATTTTAAAATTAATGAAGTTTAAAGTTAAGTTCTCAATTTCATTCCGAAAAAAGATGATTGAGAACTAGCAATTAAAATAAATGTTCTGTAAGAAGTTTAGATCAGTAATCTATCCATTAGTAATTCATCCATCAGTAATTTATCCATTTAGATTAATGGTTAATAAATACAGTCTTTCAATCATACATATGCCATTATAATGTATATAGAATTAGCTCATAATTATTTATGAGTTTATATCCTGCATTATTGCTTTCTTCACAAATTTGATGAACTTTCCAATTATAAATTAATGAGGCACCTGTGGGATAATTAAATAGAAAGGTATTGATTGCTACTTTTAGATAGTCTACAAAAAAATTAGCAATGCACCACACAACGATATATTAAAACTTGCGATATATTAAAGGATTTGTCTGCATCCTGTTAATGCATAATATTTCTCCCAGAATCCCTCAATAATCTCCGGAAATTTAAATTTCATGTCATTGTCACACCCATTAACAAATTTGGTGTTTCCAAACTAATGGACTAGGTTCTAGACCTTCGTGGTTTTTATGAAAGTGATTGGGCATGAGGCCATTCTATTATTGCTTAAACACTGATAACAGTTTGATCCAAGCTTAAAGAACACAAAACTTACGTCCGAAAGCAAGGATTTAATAAATCGGACATGGCGAAACATGGAAACACAGTCATCAATTCCATTCTTCCGACGCTAAAACAATTCAAAATGTTTAGCCACATATAGAAGTGGCGGATTTACCAATGGCCTAAGTAGGTTGCTTACGGCAGTAAATTTTCGACAGCGAAAAGTTATATACACCTCTCTGGTTATGTTCTGTTAGACAGAGCGGCCAAATATATCAGCCTACAGGCAAAAAAAATCGTAAATCCGCCTCTGTCTGACAGATCTTATTTTTTTTCAAGGTGTGTCACATCTTCCGCAATATCAATGCAATGGTCAATGATCTGTTTGAAAATATCCATTTTACAGATAGTTACAAACATTTGTTCTACAACCCTTCATAAAATTCGTTTTTGTTTCGAGTTTTTCACAACAGCAGTGACACATAATTGTTGCATTTCCAGACCCTAACCGATTCTCATTTGGTGTCAACAAATCAGTCTAAAAAAAATCTTCTGATGAAGACAGTACGTTTCTCCGTCGAAATAACTATGAAAACGTCATACCAGCTTAAAATAAACTGCGTTTGTGTGAGTTTCAATTTAAATGTATTACTTTTTGATCCCACAATTGCGTAAGGGTGATATTTTTGAATACCGTGCAAATAATCGCGGTTGGATTCCAGTATGTGCGCAGCGTTTGCCTCTTTCTTCAACAGATCTATGATTTGGGGTTTCATTTTCTAGACAAGTAAGAGGTACGGATAATTCGTTTCGATATTAAGTATGTAAATATTCTATCAGCATCTCAGAATTTCTAACACGAAATTTGCCGTTTTTAAATGTAATTAAAAACCTATTTAGTATTCAATTCCATATTTTGTTCAAATATCGAAGCACGCTATATAATATAGGAGGAGAAGACTATACAATGTAACTGAAAAATATAATGCAATTATGTAAATATATTGCACGGATGCATAATTTGAATATTGAAGCACATAGAGTTTTGACTATAGAACTGGCAGAATGGCGCAACTTAACAAAATTTATAATTTGTAATTCGACCATTCTTCTATGTAGAAATATGTACTATTAATATTTTGATCTTTTATACTTATATTTCTAACGTCTGTATGTTAATTTGTTTTCAAATATATAAATTTGTTTTTAAATTCATAAATTTGTTTTTAAATTCATAAATTTGTTTTTAAATTCATAAATTTGTTTTTAAATTCATAAATTTGTTTTTAAATTCATAAATTGGTTTTTAAATTCATAAATTTGTTTTTAAGACATAAAAATATGCATTTTGCTAATTTGATTAATAATGTTGATGACTCTGTCTATGTGATGAGTGATATCAATGAGAGATATCTGATGACCGGTAAATGTAAAGTGATGCAAATTCATTTTGCTTTTTGTTTTCTTATAGAAGATGCTTTAATGTGTAACGTGTGCGATCGTGGCTTTTTGACTGCACGTGAACTCACCCGGCACCAGCAGAAGAGACGCCATTTTGGTTGCTCTGTCTGCAGTTCAAACTTCGGTAACCTTTTAGCTCTGGAGGAACATAAAGAATCTCTTGACCACTGGTCAGAAGACGAAGGCAATACATACGACAGTGAGTCTTTTAGCGATACAGATGATGACAAGAAAGATCAGGAAGTTCATGAAGGGAAATCTGTGGAAACGCCAACGGATGACAGGGACCAAGAACATGGACTTGAAGAATTACAGAAACTTCTTTAGAACGTTTAATTCAACCATTTTGCTTCACAAAGTTAAACCAGTAAAAACTAAAGAATACCACGTTATGCAGTATGTAAATATTAAAAGCTTTGAAACACATTTTGTATGTTTCATCAACGCGTGTTAAATGCCATTAGAATCGGCCCTATCACAATTGTATGCTGCATGATGTGGTAGTCTTTGCATCAAAGCATATAAGTCTAAATTCCTGCAAAGCTGAGCTAGTTTCTTAACAAAAGTGTACTATTATACAAAGGAAGTTTATGCAACTTAACGATTGAGATGTTTCTTGAAACAAATTTATATCATTAATTTCTGCATTACATACAATTTCTGAAACTTTTGTGTGACTCTATATACCTTTGGAAGAAATAAGTAAACATTTTTACGTAGTAAATGATCAGAAGTTTATACAAAACAATTTGTCCCTATATTTCGAAAACCATATAAGTACAGCTAATCTTTTTAATCGTTTTCAGTACAGTTCGCATACTTGTTATTTTATCTGAAATTATATAATCTGAAGCAACGTACATTCTCTTAATTTAACATTAAATAAAATTAGTATTCTTGTGGAAGAGACAACTGCAATGCATAAAACCCATTACAATCTATTAGAGTCCACATTAGTTCTATATTGGTGTGATGGATAATAAACACATTCTGAAGGATCTTGCTCAATTATTAAAATAAAAATGTTCAATTATCAGTGTTCAAACAGGTAAATTAGAATTAAAAATCTATTCTTAAATCAAACTTATAAACTCAGCTATATTTACATAATGATTGTGATGATCAGTTTTGTCTAGGATTATATTATTCCTAATGGCAAAATATTTTCTAAATGTTTGTTGAACGTTTGCTATTTTTGCAAAAATTACAACATCGTTTTAATGTACCCTTTCGCAATTAATTATTTAATTAAGCAATGAGTTGACTGTGCTGGCTTTTCCTTTGGATTTTGCAACAAACCAAATACATTTTTAGAACTTTTTATTACATTATGTAATCACACATTTATGCATATGTAGAATAATAATAATAATAGGTTGACAAGCAGTCTTTTCTAAATTTAACGACTCAGGCCAAACCATGATTCATCATCATAAATTCTTTTGTGAATTGATTGTGTGATCCGTTACGATATACGGTTTTTAATTTTGTTCGAAGGAATTCTGTGAATCCTGGTTTAAATTGGTTTAATGGTTTAAATCCTGGTTTAATGTTTGTAATTGAAAAAAACTAATTCATCATAAACCACGTTTTTAAACAAAACAATCTGATGCTAAAACATAGCGGTAAAAACCTCATAGTACGTCGATTATATCTTAAATGAACGGTGTTTGTTTTAGTCGCCATGGTTCAGTTGGAGTTTGTTAGTTTTTATGTTATACACGGATCCTTAAACTGTCTCTAATTTATACAATGTTGGGTTGTACCATGTAATAATTTCAAAAATTAAACAATCGACTGAAAAGCACGAAGTAGCATCAATTTCTTCTTTCAATTTTTTTTTTTTACTGCGCTTAATTTTTTTCTTTGGTATTCTTTAAATGTTAAGTTATCAAGATTATTAGCAAGGAGAGCCTGGTATGGCCTAACAGTTAATTCTGATGTAAAATTCTGCATGTAGATTAAATGCATGTTTTACTCTAAATTTTCTTCTTCGAAATGATCTGAGGCATTTTTGATATTTTAATGAAAATTATACGAAGCAACTACTGACCGATTACCAAATAAGAAATCATGTAGTAGAACTTAGGTTTATGTGCTTTTTACTACAGGCAGGCCGCAAATAGTACCAATAGTTTATTTCTTCAAAACCTTGTACACTGTTAAAAACGATCATAATATAATTTAGCAAACGTTTCATTAAAAGGCTTAAAAGAGGTTTTAAAATCCAATTTTTTTGTTTTCAAAACCAATCTGAAAATTACGAGTCTGGTGATATTTTGTGGGATTTACCCCAGGTTTCTTAGAAATTCTATGGACGATATGGTTGTGTAGCAGAAATATTTGTTTTAATTTTGTGAGTTTTTTAAAAATGAAATTCAGTTTATTTAAATGCTTCTAAAATAGAAATTTAATTTGTGCCAGCATAGGAATAGCAAAATGCAGTATTAAGAATACAGTACTATTGAGAACAGTAATATTAAGACGCCAACTCCTTATATACGAGAAGTTTTGAGCACATTTTTAAATCAGTTTCTAAAATATTTGTTGCCGTCGCTCCCATGTAATTTCAGTATTTCACAGAATTCAGTCTGAAGTTTGAATTATTTGATGAGATTCATACTTACCGAATTTTACAGTGTGTCTGTATGTTTAATTCGTCCTTACTAACTTTTGCCTCATACTGAAATTTGTACTTACTGAATTTTGCTTCACAAAAGCCTGAAGCATGTTCGTAATACGTCTTAAATCATATTTCTTTCTATTCAAATCTGTACTATTTGCTTCCTGCTGGCATTTCGATCTCTACTAATCAAGCAGCTAATAAACATAAACTCTTTTTACTATTAAAGTGTGGAAGCAATCTGAAATGTATCTTTCATTATGTGATTCATTTACTTACGTATGAACGATGAACGAACACAGGAAAAATATTAAAATAGAACCATTAAGAACAATTTAATATTAACATTTAAAAAAAATTACCCACGCACAATATTAGGCTATAAACGCATCTAAATGTGGAATAATTTATAATGTAAATATAAGATACATTGATGCTGTGACGCAGAAGCTCAAACGTTGAACATTAGAGAAAACGCAAATTACAAGTTAACTGTGGATATAAAATTAAAAAATCATACAATAAGTTTTAAAATCTGATAAAGCTCTCTTATATTTATAATCTTTTGTGAAAATTTTATTGGTTTGATCTTCAGGTGTAAGTTTTGGGACTGAGTGTTCTCGAGAATTTCATTTTTAGACATAAAAATTTTGTGCGCTACGGCATGGATATATATATGCTTTATACATTTCAATTGTTATCAAAGCTTTAAACATATAAAATAATATTTTACTAAATATTTCACATGAACTCACTTGGCATCATCCGCTATATTTCGCCTAAAACAATTGTACGTCATCCTCAAAGATAATATCTATATATTCCTATTCCTCTAAAACATAAATATTGTATTTGATATACTAAATATAATTTATTATAGATATTTCGGGTAGTTCAGTATAAAAACCATATTGTCTTCTCATATATATTATATAATATTGATGTTTCTATTTTCTAAAAGCCTTTTCCCCAATTAGACCGTTCAAAGTAAAGGTCATTAATACAGTATAGTCCTTTATATTTTCCTCGTCAATATTCTTCTGATAGTCAAATGTAGTCCAAGCCTCGTGTGAGCTGTGGTTGAATAATACGAACAAATCTATTTAGGTAATTTTGAATAATATATAGACATACGCAGTACTTGAGCAAAACAATATTAAAACAAATTATTTATTGAAATTTTAGAAGGGTATATATATATTCAGGAGAAAATGACTAATTTACACAATGCTTACGCAAACTATTACTACTATTACTACTATGTAGACAAAAGTATTTGGTCATGTAAATTAAAAAGAAACAAAAATATTGATGCGAAATCAGCATATTTTCAGCCTGCCGCTGACTATAATGCGCAATCCTACTAGGTAAGATTTAAACGCAAATATGTCTATATAGCTGTGTTCTCCCATTTATTATTGCTGAGTTTTTGCTTGAACTGTTATAACACTTACCGGCCGATATCGGATATTACCGTTGTTCTTGTCCTCGTTCGTCTGGTGATCAGGACACTCCGGGCTAAACGGAGGGACCCTGGTTCGAATCCAGGATGGGGAAAGCGTCTCTTTTTCTCCTAAATAAAAAAACAGCTCTCGTTTGAGCTTGTTTCTACGTGGGTGTCGAAAATTATTGAGTAAAAATAAATTCCCCCACGAAAACTCACAAAAACTCGCCCCGGAGGCTTTGTGTGTTGACAATTATTTGGCAATTGTGTTATCCCTGAGAAGGGTAATAATATCTTACATTGTAGATCTTTCAATAGATAATTTTTTGACAATATAACATATTCTGTTGCTAATATACAATCTATTATTGAGAATATACAATCTTTTATTGATAATATACAAGTTTTTATTACTAATATACAATATTCTATCGACAGTATACAATCTTCTGTTGATAATATACAATCTTCTGTTGATAATATACAATCTTTCGTTGATATAAATGTTCTGTTAAAAACTTGACAGCTGTCCTATTAGTAATTGTATCTGTATCGGTTGGTAATATCTTTTGTTCTGTCGACAACATAATGATTACTATTATATAACGTAATAGGTATTGTAGATAAAATAACGTAATAGACAATAAAGTTTATGAAACTACCTGGAACACTACTTTCATTACTTAATGGAAAATATTCTCCATAATATACAAGCAGAAGCTTTGAGTAGGAGATGTAGGAATATTTCAGCAAAAACTTACTTGCACGTCACAGAAAACATACTTAGATGTATTAATATCATCAGTATAGCTCAAAAATGGTTGACGGTTCAATGATTTCGATTAACAAACGCTATTCCTTTTCTTCCTTTCTTATAACCCAGGTGTTCAAACGTTTCCTACATATTACTTATTTGATTTAGAATACCAGAACAAAGCCTCGAATGATCAAGTTTGTCAAAAATTTTATCCTTAATTTTGTAACTTGTCTACTCAAAGTTCTGCTTTTAAACTTAAGCGTTTTAAAGAACAAGTTTGTGAAGTCAGGGCATGGTGTCTGAAGATGTCAATATGACACTACGTATTAAGATATAACATTAAGTCCCCAAAATGTGAACAAGCCGTCTTTAAATTCCCCTCTGTCAAAGTATATGAAAAAAAGTCTACGTCCTGTGCACGTATGCTTTATTATTTGAGCTTATAAATCTGAATCTTTTATTTTCGTATTGTAAAGTGGGTTTTTGTCGTCTGGTATTTGTGAGGAGTATGTAGATCGTGGAAAAGTGTGTCTTAGATTGTATATTCGTGTTGCTCGGTTTGTCAACTCATCTAATCTACATCTAGTTACCGTATGCCATGTGAACGAAAAGCATTTAAAGAAGCAAAGCTGTTTGCTAATATATATATTTTCAGTGCTAACTATTCAAAACTATATAGTAGTTACATTAACTGCCTACATTTTTGAACTGATTAGAATCAAACTAGAATTTATTTTCATTCAATAGCTTGCAAAATGTCTATACATACATATATTCTTCTTGATATTGTAGACTGGTTCATCACAGAACTCATTAAATAGTTTTTGTGCAAAAAGTTTTGCCTCTTTATTTAACTTTGGATACTATCGCTATAGTTCCTTATTTGAAATTATTTTATATTTAAGTTCCATACAATCACGCAACAAAAAGAAAGAGGAAAATGCCGTTTTCCTTGTACTTGTTCATCTAGTAGGTCAGGATACTCTGGGCTAAACGGAGAGTCCATGGTTCGAACCCAGGATCAAGACGGCGTCTTTTTTTTTCTTCTAAACAAAAAACAGCTCCAGGTTGAGCTTCCTTCTACGTGGACGTCAAAAATTATTAAGTAAAAATCGCACAACATTCGACATTAAATTTCGGGAAATTATACAAGTTTCTACAGCTAAATTTCCAAAACCTATCGCATTAAATTTTAATAAGAATCATAAAAACTAATGTAAAAAACGTACATTTGAGTATTTGAGCTTGTGTGAAACAAAATACAACACAATCGCTAACATAAAAAGAGATATAATAAAGCACACAATGTGAATCTCTAATCAAGAAATTAATTAGAAAAAGTTTTAAAAAATTACATAAAGTACAACAGGAAATAATAGTATTCAATAAGTACAATAACAAAATGGTAAACAACAACAAAACATGCATTAAAAGTATAATGGAAACAACAAAAATACAACAGAAAGGAACAAAAGGAAGTAGCAACAATAAGATAGAAGATTAAAAAATGCAACAGAAAACAATCAAATGCAACAGAAAACAATCAAATGCAACAGAAACAATCAAAATGCTACAAAAAATAATCAAAATTCACAATAAAAACAATAGGTAAATAATATAAGATATTAACGTGTATGATAGAGATCATAATGGAAAACATAGCTTTAAGAAAAACGACAGATACTGATACAAAATCCAGAACAACGAAAACACTTAATTTACTCTGGAATCATTCTACCTTTTTTTTACTATCTTGTTAATGAGATTCTAGCTGACACTCTAATATAACAAATCCCCACTATTATTTCTTGAACACTTTGTTATTAGTTACTTGTTTCCATAGTAATCGAGAGTTGTTCGAGAAGGCGTTCGCTGGTCCTTTTAAAATATTTCAAATTTAAAAAAAATCTAATTATAAAGTAGGATCTCAAAATGGACAAAAAAAAAACTCCTTTCAAAATTTACGATGATTTCAAAATAACGTGAAGGCGGGTATTTGTTACGATATCAGACTACCCACGAAATAACTAATTCAAAAGAAATACGTCATTAATTTAAAGGAAATAACAAATAAATAGAAAATGCAGTCCCAATCAAATATATTTTGTACTTTCCATTGTAACTTACTTTTCATTTTAACCAAATTTTAGAATAATGATACAATTGTATGAAATATTTGGTTTCTAAGCACATCATATTCTCCTTTTAGTAAACAAACGTCTTCAAGCTTTTTATATCTATATGTCATTAAATATTTCTACAAAGCATTTGATAGAATCTCAGAGTCTTTCAAATGCTCAAATTCTCAAAGAATTTAAAATTTATCTAGAACAAAAAAAATAACATTATGTGTTTAAAAAGTGTGATAGTCAACATGTTTTCCTACTTTCCTACGACTTCGAGATCTTTGGAAGAAAATCATTGAGAAATTTAAAATATAAGTCGAAGGAATGTGTTTGCAATAACGTAAAACTCTAAAATATAAGTTTTTGAGGGAGAGAGCCGCCCTCCCTAGCAGTCAAAGACATTATTTAAATAAAACAATCATTCAGGCAATAGGTAGGACATCGAAAACCAAGGACAAATACATAAAACTACCAAATTGATTGATTGGTTTTTGTAGGGAGGGAGGTAAGGCATTTGTCTGGCGTCTAAACATTGCGCGTTTGAATCCCACTTGTACTAATTGCGCCTTTTATCTATCTCAAACCTTATACCGAGGTTTGCTATCTTAGACAGCGGGGCTTCGGATCCCATAGAAAGCTTTCGGATCTGGCACAGAACAATCTTAGCTGTTGTTGTTGTACCATTCAACACAAACCATAGAAGGAATCAGGCCGAAAGATATAATTGGAAATAGTCAAGCAATCAATAAATGGGGGAATATCACCGCGTTATGAAATCACGTATCAGAAAAACACCTCTAGCAAGAGGTTTATGGAATAGTCCGCTGTATGAGTATCGCCATGCATTGTCATATTCTAATTATCATTTTTCTGAATTAATTCCAGATTAATTCAATGCAAAAGAATTTTTCAATATGTACGCACAAGTAGGTATATACATTGCGGTTTCCGGTAAGGAGAGGTTTAAGTGCACAACTGTCAAAAATAATTTACAATAATGTACGAAGAAAGGTCGGATAGATTTGAAATAATATTATTTTCAAGGCCAAATTAGTAAGTAGAAACAAAGTAGTCGCAGCAATAAAATTTCAGATATTTTTTTTAAAAGTGCCAAAATTGTTTCAGAGAAATATGTGTAAAAGCAAATGGACTTGAAAAGTAGAGCTCCGCTGAAATATGGGGTTTACGTTAATTAATGAATCTTCGTATAGCGTGTATTCGTAAAATTAAACAAACAGACTACGTAATAGAAAATTTAACAAATGTATATTGGAAAAATATAGAAAATGCATTATAAAAAACTCAAATATAATTAATTTCTAATGCCGTGAACGACGCTTTTTTATTACGCACAATTTTCGGTTATATAGCAGTTGTAGTCGTATGATAAAGCAAATATATTATACTTCAATAATCACATACAAATTACATTACTAAAGTCCTACCAATTACTAAACATCAAATATTTTGAAAATAACAATTGTAAGTACTCTCAAACTCGCATAATGCTCTCCCGCACAGCGTGTATTCGTTGTAGCAAAATTTTAAATTAATTATTTCAAAATATGGCAAAAGTTCGTTTAAAGTAACAGTTGAAACTTTTCAAGATTGGTTGCCATTTTAGTAATCACTAAGTTAGCAGAAGGTAGCAGTTTACATGCAGTCTGTAAACAATATAATGAAACTTACATTAGCACACGTAGAAATCTCAGACACCCATGTTTAAAATCAAGCTAGAGCTATTATAGAAAACGTATTAATTCCGCCTAAAACTTCACTTCCGAAAAAAATATCACTCGCTCGTTATGCAAAGTTTCCGAGCATATGCCTAATTTAACCAACTGTGCAAAAATGTTTCTTTATACTTTTGTTCATTTAAACTGATCTAACCTTCTCTTCTATCGAATTATTTATTTGCTGTAAATATTGACCAGAATTTAATTCTTATCCTATAGTCATTTTACAATAGGCATAATTTTAGAAATTCACAAACTTCTCTATTTTGACTATAAAGGTAACAATTTTGGGTAGAATTTAAGCAAAGTAGATCAACCGGGGCTTTTAAATTAAAGTTTTGAAGCATTCCATCCGTTAAAACGTCCACTCTCGAATTACCCCTCTTAGCTTCTTATTTATGTGACGAAAAATTACCTTTAAAGGATGTTTTGGCAGCTCTAAGGTACTTACCAAATTCTAACCTGACCTGAAGTAAATATAATTTTATAGAAGTTTTTGACAGATAGAACGGTTGGGCTATTTTTCAATCTGCTTTATTTGTTTAACGTTATACAGTGGGATATTTAAGTAAAAAGATCTCATTAAACTTTACTAATCTGAGGAAACGCTTCCACGTGTAATCTCAATAATCTTGCCAGACTTAAAAAAAAAGGTATATAGGCCTCTTGAATTATCAAACCCATTCTTCCAGAACTACTAAAATAGCTTACAGTTATCATATATTATTGATCGAAAAATTATTTAGCTACAAATCTTCTATCTTCATATTTAACGCTATACGAAAAGGTACACATTCTGACCTCATTTTATTGCATTTTCCTTATCATATTCACTTTACAAGAAATCTTAACTATCTAATGCCAGAGTACTCAAAGACAAAACTTGGACTCTCACACATCTGTTGTTTTGACCCTAGGATATGGAATCTTCACAACTCATTTAAATCCATTTACTCTCTGCTTAATATAAAAACATAGCTTCTGTCATCTACTGAAGAGAAAATTATAATTTCGCTACTTTTTTAATTTATATCTTCCATACCTTATACTAATTGACCAGATCTTTTATTTTATTTACTTATTTATTACTCTCACTTGCACTAATTCTATCCAACTATGGGTAGCAAGTGCTTTGTCGGAAGTCTTTTCCCCTTGCTTCCTGGACAGATTAACTTAACTTATAAATTGTATATCATTATCACCAGATCTAAATAATTGTACCCATCTCAATAAAGTTTGATTTGATTCCATTTGGAAATGTTCTTAGGTCTATGATACTGGAAAATTCTGCTATAGATTTATATAAAATAAAATCTAGATTTCAAAAGAGACCATCAAGAGAAAACGTTCTTAGAATAGATGGATGGAAGAAATAAGGAAACAGGTTAATGCAATACGGGAACGAATGGTCAGGTCAAATATCTCTAGAGAGAATTTCGAGAGAACTTTATCCAGCAGTGGATAGATAATTGTTGAATATGATGATGAATATACAATAAAAAATAATCGGTCATGGTATTTTTTTCACGAAATGGTCGTAGTTCGTCAAATAGGAACAAAGTTTGGTTCTGGTTACAGGGGACTTTATACAGATGCACTTTAAACTATACTGCAGTAGGTTTTGAACAGAATATCCCTCACAAAGGTGTTTACATGAAATATATCTGTAAATGCGAAACAAAAATATTAAAGAATAAGCAAAAAATATCAGTAAATCTAAATATCCAATTTAAAGAAAAAGAGGTTGTGAAAAGTATTTCCAATGTTGCCTTCACAGAATAATATTTATTTAAATAAAAACTGAGAGAACACAAATTTAACTTCTAGAAGGATACAGGACGAGAGCTCTTCAGCTAAAGTAAATACAACAATAAACCCAAGCTCGTTAAAGAAGCTGTCTTAGCAAGCAACTCTTTCTCCGTTTATGCTGAAAATTCATCCAAGCTTGCTCAGCTTCATCCTTTTATAATGATTCTCGTTCCAGTCATAAGTTTTGGAAGAAAAAAGTAATGAGCTGCAAAAGAATTCATCAGTTTATGAAGCCATACTTAGCATAAAAGGAAAAGCAACTCAGCATGGAGATAGGAGATGATAATGAACTTGCCCGTGTATGGCGGACATCAGCTACACAAATTATAACCATTTCTACTAAGGTTAATTTTGAGAAGATAATATGTTAGATATGGATAATTGTGCTAGCATCTAAGATTAAATCCATTCAAAAAATCAATCTATCTTTCCCCATCTTTATCCACATTCAAACTTTAAAGCTCTATATATTATTTTAAATTATCCTCATCAGTTAAATTGAAGAACTCGTCTTTTTTATATGACACTCACATTAGTTGTATATCTGAACACTGGAAGAACGTATGGCATCTCCGTAAGAAAAGCGACACTACTTAAAATTTTCAACGTTCCCAGCATACACAGTTAAAAAAATGTTCTAAATACAATTCAAAAAATTTCCTAAATACAGTTATATACATATATTAATGCTTTTGTAAATATAGTTAAAATACAATTACGAACAAGGAAAGTTGCGCACTAAGAAGAAAGCATTGGATAGATTTTGTTGATGAAAGGATACCTATGAATGATATACATGATCAACAACAACATGACAACAACAACAAAGCAGCAGAACAATTACAGATAATTGATGTAGTATACAGTCTGGCCATCATCATATGATGCACCACCTTACGCCTCACACAGCTATATAAGCAGCAATACAGTCCAGCATGGTGTGGAACGGACACCTAATGTTGTCCTGCGGCAGATGGGTCAGTACTTGTTGGACAGTATTTTCCAAATCACGGAGATCGTGGCAACATGGCAGCTTGCGTTTCAACTGGTACCACACATGCTCGATTAGGAAAAAGTCTTGGAAGCGGGCATACCATGGAAGTGTCTGGACATGACATAGGCAGACCTGGGCTACCCAAGCTGTGTGCGGCCGGGCATCATTTTGCTGGAATATCGCACCTGGAATCCTATCCACGAATATGAGAACACAGGGTCGTAGAATCTCATCTACTTACTGCTGGCCGGTCAATGTTCCAGATACCACTACTAGGGCAGTCGTAGACTGCGGTTGGCCAGACTATGATGCTTGCAGTGTAGCTGGTGCGTCACTCGATACCGAGGTTGCGTTCTGGGGTTGGCAACGTGACCTCCACACCCGGCCCCGACGATCATCGGTTCCCAAAACAAAGTGACACTCATCACTAAACACCACACGTTGCCAATCTGTGGCGTCATATATTACTTCGGCCTGGTACCACTGCAAATGGAGCCGCTGATGTTCCCGCGTTAACAGCAGTAAACGTAAGGGAAGCTGGGATCGCAGGCTTGCTTCCCTAAGGCTTTAGATATGGTTCATGGACACACAAGAGCCCCTTCTTGCGCCTGCATCGCGGATCGGATCACCGTAGGCTCTACACATGTCTGACGCACCATATTCCGATCGTCTCTCTACTCGTGGTGTGCCCAGTAGGGCGGAGCGTAAAAAAACGTTTTTTCGAAATTCTTTTCCTGCTAGCGCCGAAAAGTTGTCTAATGCTTCTTTAAACCTACGTACAAAATTTCAGATTAATCAATAAATATTTTCCGGTTGCACATTGGGGTCTAAATATGCAAAATTAGCCGAAAATGATGTAAATTTTCATATTTTAGTGATTTTTTTTAATTTCCTATTTTCTATTCTCGCTAGCACGGAAAAGTTGGAAAAATATACAAGAAATATTAGTTCAAAAATTTAGAGTAAGCAATAAATATCTCCCGGTTCAACTTTGGGGTCTAAATGTGCCAAAATAGCCGAAAATGTTGAAAATTATTCACATTACAGTGATTTGTTTAATTTCCGATTTTCTCTTCCCACTAATGCGGAAAAGTTGGAAGAACATATAACAAATGTAAGAGAAAAAATTTATAGTAGTTTTGTTGGTGAGTAATGAATTGAAGAATTATACAAAATCGGACCCAGCTGTAGGGGCGATAGCCTAGTCTCTCCAGAGTCAGTCCTCTGTCCCTGGTTGGTGTCACGTGATCACTGCTCACAACACAGTCGAACGGTGTAATCTAAACGATCCACGTGACGGGCTAACCGGCACACTGACCACCATGTGGTTTTCAGTCTGATGATCAAGCCTCTCTCTAAGCACCATTTGCGTACATCGACGTTTCTAGCGTCTACCCACAATCTTTTCACTCCCTGTTAGTGCTTGCATCAGCCAAAGCTTTTCGCGTTGATGGGGTGTCAACTACACACCAGTTTATAAGACCGCTAGCTCATTCTTGCAACGCCACTTACGGGTATACGGACATGCGCAATCCCACCAAATAAAAATTTATTTATCTGGATAAAATATATATACAATAACATAACTTATTCGAATGAACATTACAATTGCAAAAAGTAGAACGATGACAAGAAGTCAAAAGAAAGCCTAAGGAAGTGACTGTATATATGAACGTGAAAAAAAACCCCATAACCCCTTGATTGCAGGTCAAGTATTCTACTATTAAGCTACACGTGTCTATCACTTGCTCCTTTACGAACTTACCTATGATCGCCAGAAAGAAAATTATTGACGCATGTAGTTTAATGGTAGAGCACTTGACCAGAAAGCAAACAGTTGTGGGTTCGGGTCCCACCAGGCACCGGAAAATCATTCTTTTCTTTACGAGTAATTTAACATCTACTGTTGCCACATCATCGGATGATATGAAAAATTTTTGATTTTAATAATAATATAGCAATATTTTGGAGGAATATCAGGCTCAGAGGCCAGCGCCTAAATAAAGAATCGATTATTTTCTTTTGACCAAAACGATAAGGATAATACGATTCACGTCGAATCGTTAGATAAATAATGCGGATCTGACGTAAACCTTCCTGTTGCCAAACGCATCTTATAAGAAAAAGTTCGCCAAAAAGTGCGATTTTCGAAGATGCTCAATGCTTGCACCAAATCAATTTGGAGCATAGCCAATCTTAGCATTGGCAATTTAAACAAAATTACATTTTTCTCTTGCAAACGAATAATTTACAATTTAACTTTTTTAAAGTAGTGAGTCGTTTCTTCGGAAGCTTAATGTAAATTCTATTATTTGATTGTAAATCGTTCAACAGTTGGCACTGTCGCACTGCAGATATTTATTACGTTTCTGATATCTGTTATCTTTGAAAATGTTTGCTTCAGAAGATATCCGACATAATTAAGATTTATGTGGTCTGTGAATTCTTATTCATGTAATCTTTCAGTTTAGTTTTAACGTAAATGAAATAAGTTTAATTTAAAATTAGTTGTGACTATCACATCTTACACATATTTCCTTTAAGTACTATGATTTTCTTTAGATCATTAACATTTGTTTTTTAGAGATAAATTTATACGTTTCTTTGTATTTTATACAAGTTGCGTAAGATGGAAATTTAGTCATGGAATATATTGCATTGAAGCTCACGTATCCTCTGAAAACTTGAACCTATTTTTCACACACAGTAATATATAGATAGTTTGGATATATTGAGAGATTCTATGGATATACTCTATGTATTCGCAATTATTATTGTGTATATATATATATATATATATATCAGTTCAAGTTATAACCTTATTGGTCTATAAAGATTGGAAAGTAGAAAGAAATCAATTCCTCAAGATGATCTTGATCTAAGCACCTCTAGGTTCCTATTCTAGTTTTCTTTCCACCGAACCATGAAGGGGCAGCAGATATGGCTTTAACTTTATACTTGCTGTATATTTGTCACGATTAACTTACGTATTAAAGATGAAGTTCGCAAAATAATTACTGGAGAGTTTTGACACACAAGTGTCAAAAAGAAGAAGGAAATTTTCTAATTCTTAAAAAATTAACTCTGGAATTGCAGCTAAAATTAAAGCAGTCCACGAAACAGTTGAGTCAAATACAGGGTTTTAATTAAAATTATAGAAGCAAATTACAATTTTTTTACAGATTAACATAAACTCAATTTCTGGTATATGTAGATTATGTCACTGGTGCAGTCACGTAGGGGGCCGAAGGTGCCCGGGCCCCTCTTAGGCTAACAGAGCGAAAATTTCTTAGAATTGTCCGATTGCGATAAAAATTGGTGGATGTGAAGAACATGCATAGAAAACGAAAGATTAAAATTTCAGAACAATTGAATGATTTATTGCAGAGTTTGACCGTTACAAAGGGAGGAAGTCAATAAGGCGTTGGTCCACCTCTGGCCTGGATGCAAGCTGTCACCCGGCGTGGCATAGACTGATAAAGATCCCGGATGGTGTCCTGCGGAATTTCTTGCCAAATTGTCTCCAACTGTCGGGCTAAATCGTCAACATTCCGGGATGGTTGCAATCGCCTTCCCATAGCGTCCCAAATGTGCTCTATGGGAGAGAGATCAGGAGACCTAGCTTGCCAAGGAAGTGTTGGGCAAGCTTGAAGACAATTCATAGCAACACGTGCCGTGTGCGGCCGGGCATTGTCTTGTTGAAACGTAAGTCCAGGGTGTCGCAAAAGGAACGGTAACACAACCGGTCGTAGAATGTCGTCTACGTACCGCTGTGCTGTAAGTGTGCCAGAAATGACCACCAAAGGGGTCCGGCTATCAAAGGAGATGGCACCCCAGACCATAACGCCCTGTTGTGGGTATGTGTGGCGTGCGATAGTAAGGGCAGGATCCCCACGCTGCCCTGGACGTCTCCAGACACGTCTGCGGTTGTCGTCAGGACACAGTTGGAAACGGGACTCATCACTAAAGACTATACGTCCCCAGTTAGCGAAGTTCCAAGTTGATCGAGTCCGGCACCACTGCCACCAGACTTGACGGTGTAAAGGCGTGAGAGGTAAGCGGCGTAACGGTCGGCGCGAGTATAAATTCCGCTCTCTCAGTCATCTGCAGAGGGTCATGTTGGACACATGTGTTCAGGCCACACATTGGATAGTTGATAACGACGAATCCGGTGCTGTGACAGCTGCTCTGACAATCGCTCTGTCTTCCCGTTCTGTTGTGGCCCTAGGTCGACCGCTCCCGTCCCGACGCTGACATCTGCCGTTGTTGACCCACTCTTGCCAGCACCGTTCAATCGCCGCATCGCTTCGACCCACATGCCCAACGATTCTAACCAGCCTCTTTCAATCCGATAGCACGACCTCTTTCAAACTCTGACATATGCTCGTAATGAGCACGAATCTTTCGGCGAGGCATTGTTACAGTCGACGTAAGATATCCGCAGTCAAAATGCAACAGAAATTTTGACCACATATTGAGAATCGCTCCTTATATACACCTGCTGAATGCGCAGTTCCGATGCGCTGGAGTTCCCGCTATTCATTCATTGGACACCAAATTTTAATCATTTGCATGTTCGGTCAAAATGTCTTTGCATACGAAATTTCATTACAATCGGACAACTCTTTCTTGGTGCATCGATTTTTTTGTTATAGAGTGTATTTCGAATTACGTCAAGAAATCCAACAACACTGATAAAAACAGGGAAACAGGATAGGCGTACGCAAAAAATTCATAAATGGGTTATAAGCTTAGTGTGGTGGGGTTACAGAGCTACAACTCACATATTCCTATGTTAAATATACAAAATTTCATTGCAATGGGGGGTTACAACCCCCATCAACACCCCTACGTACACCAGTAGATAACAGTGTTAAAAGGTCTTTGGGAACCGTGTGTAAATTGCAATTTTCCCCATGACCGTCACTAGGGCTGTATAAAGTCAAAGAAAATCCCACAACACTCGGAAGTTTTGCTCATCTGAACTGAATAAGCATAATTATCTAGCTTATCCAAATGTAGAAGAGAGCGCCTATTATAATTTTTTTGAATTCTCCTTTAACCGCATGAAGTCTGTTTAAGATTGACACAAGCCACAGGTCAACTTGTTTCAAAAGAATTTAATAATTGGAAGAAAACATTGGGGAAGTTTAGCCAACATAGAACTTTTCTCTGTCATAAGAATTCAGTTCACAACGCCGATGTGTTTTTTAAACGTCACCAAAGATAAAAGGGCTTCTATAGAACAAATAGTGGACAGAGGGCCAACAAAAGCCGGTTTTGCACAATAGGGTTAGTTTTTAACCTATTACTAAAACAGTGATTTTTTATGAAAGACAAGGGATGGCTATTGTAAAATTGCATAAACAAAATCTACTATATACTACTTCTAATCATTTAAGAATATTACACTGTAGAATTAAAAGTAATTTAATAATAATAATAAAGGAGCGCAAAAACAACCGCAATTAATATGGCCCCTTGACATTCTTTTTCCAACAAAAATTCCTTGCATAATTGGACCCTTGGGAATATTTTGGGTGCGCCACTGGATTATGCAGGTACACCCAGTAGGACCCACTTTAACTAGCTGGCACTTAGCGAGAACTATAAATTTGATTTATTATAATGATTTGATTAATTGTAATAAAATTCAATCGTTTTTATCAAGCAAGACTATTGAAGGCACCGAATTTAAAGAGTAGAAAATGACGAGCTATTAAATAAAATATAGAATATTGAACAAAATTGAAAATTAAAGAAGACATTAACGATAGAGGATATTTTATAGCTAAGGTGAACATGATGAAAGAAATTTTATAGAACATGAAATCGGAGAATATTTTTGACATTTCTCATCTCTCGGAATCCACAGTAAGGAATTTAC
The DNA here is from genome assembly GCA_006491805.2 of Dysdera silvatica. Taxonomy (NCBI): domain Eukaryota; kingdom Metazoa; phylum Arthropoda; class Arachnida; order Araneae; family Dysderidae; genus Dysdera; species Dysdera silvatica. Next base: position 171,718,929 of record QLNU02015003.1, read on the forward strand.
AATAAACACTTTACTGAGGCAAAAAATTACTCCAATGAGACTATATGTTTGCGCTAAATATTTAATGAACGGACATACTGTACAAGGGAGCAAACCATGCCTATAGCCAGGATGAAAAGGCAACTGGGGCGAAGTAAAGGGTATATTATGCACAGGACACCCAGGGATTGTTTTATATATATATATATAAGCAGCGGTCAGTGTGGCATGAAAGCAGGGGGTGCTAAGAATCACTGGAATGGCCCAGGCTGCCGTTTGTTATTGACCTTGGCTACGTTTAATGGACGATCCCTTGCTTCTGAAGCAAAACTTCAGGAATTGGAAGAAGAACTTGACAAGATCAAATGGGACATTGTAGGTCCATTGTAGGACATTGTAGGTAGTCAGAAGAAAAGGTGAAGAGTTGGTGGAACTTAAAAGTGGACATTTGTTTTATTATAGAGGAACGGAAACTGGAAGAACAAGTGGTGTTGGCTTCTTAATCAACAAAAGAATTAAAGACTACCTTCTTGAAGTCGAAAGCACGTCAGATCGAGCAGCGAGGCTCGTTGTTCAACTAACCCAGCGATACCAACTTCAGATAGTACAGGCATATGCACCAACATCAAGCCATATCAATGTCACGTTTGTCTGCGCAAAAAAACAGTTATAAAATTACGCCCTTCACTCTACTGTACTAAACTAACCCGTTTGTGACGTCAGTTCCCCTGAATTCCAACGGGACCAGCGGTCAATTTTCTTACTTATACTGCGTACGGAACTTTAAAATTATGAACGGAATTTCATTAAATAATAATTAAGTTACTGCATAGGCGTAACTTGAGGGTTAAATATAGCGTAAACTGGGGTGGGGGGGGATTGGATAGAAAAAATACGAATTTTCCTCTGTTCTACAAAAATTGGGGGGCATGTGCCCCCCTGCTCATGCCAAATTATGCCTATGAATTATTCCATTATGCGTTGCATTATTAGTACGTCGACGTCGCCGTTAACATCAAAGATAATATTGGATCTATCCTATATTAATCGATAGTTCAAGAAATGACTTAAGCATTAACTATTCGCTGATCATTAACTAAACATCCAATAACCATTAACTAAGTATTCACTAATTCTTATTTAACCATTTACTAATCACTGATCCATGAATAACTACTTAATACTCTGATTACCCAATTATTACTACATAACACTTTAATCGCTCATTTATCTTTAATCATTCATTAATCTCTAATAATTCGTTAATCACTACTTAACTATCTAATTACTCATAAATCGCTGCTTAACTCTCTAATTACTCAATTATTACTACATAACTACTTGATCTCTAATAACTCATTAATTTGTAACCACAAACCCACTATAACAACGTATTAATAATTACTTAACTAACCCTTAATCAATAACTAAATACTTAACAACTAACCCTTAATCAATAACTAAATACTTAACAACTAACCCTTAATCAATAACTAAATACTTAACTAATCATTAATCA
>QLNU02015003.1:171720526-171754690 GCA_006491805.2 Dysdera silvatica
AACGTAATTTAACACGTAATACACGCGAATATGGGCTTTTATATTAAACTAATGACGTAGCACTGCGCAGAATAAATGACAAGTAGAAAAACAATCCATTTGCGGTATCATTTCTGACTCAAGCGAAATCTTGTCACACACACACACACACATCAGCAAAAAATGGCGGCGTTCTACAAATAAGGAAACAATGCCCTAAAGTTTGTTTACCATCTCTATCAAGAACTCACCTTCTTAAAATCAGTCTCCGTTGATAGAGGTTACAACCCAAATATCATCAATTTAGCTATTTCAAAATTTTCTAAACCTACTTTTTCAACCACGCTTTCAACTGATCGTGAAATCGAACTCTTTGATACTGCCGTTCTCCCCTATTTTCGTAAAATTAGTATCGTTGTAGCTAAAATACTTCTTAACGCCAACTTTAAGTTAATTTTTCCCTGTTTAATAAAATTCAACCCTCCAAACACAAAGATAATCTCCCCGTGCTTCAGCGCTGGAGAGAGTGTACCAAATTTCTGTCAATCATTCCCTACATCGGATAGACTAAGTGCGCCTTGCATCTTAGATTAAAAAAGCATAAAAGGTGCGTCGAAAAGGCGGAATTCAATAAATCCTCCACTGCAGGGACAATAAACATAAATTTAATTTCCAAGACGCCACCATCATTCATTAGTCCAGATATCCATCATAATTATAACTTTAGAAGCATTTTTTATTTACAAACACTGCAGTGACATTGTAAATGGTCGCAGGTCCGCTCTATACCTTTTCAAACTTGAAGAAACCTAATTTCAGCTCTTCAAACTTCACCTATCACCCCACATGCTTCAATGTCAAATTTCACCTCCGATAGATGAAGCGGAAGTCAACATTAATAGCCACTTTTTAGCCAGAAACGAGATCGAACTGGCAGCACAGCCCATCAATGAATCGGCAACACCTCGCTGTTTGTGCAGTATCAGACAAACATGTATTTCTGACGAGGGGCGGCCGAACTCCGTCCGAAACGCGTTGAAATTTGATTAATAAAATTTCTACTATGCGTATAAATGTTGTTTTTCTATTTATTATGGATACTTAACTGTCAAGTAGGATACTATCTTCTTCTAGTTTTATTTCAGTATAAAAGGGTCAGGAAATCATTCATAATCTCTGTGTAAAGCTTCTGACATCTTATGTAACTAAACTCGTGGATAATCATCAATTTCAAGTAGAATTGTCAGTTTCAGAAAGCGCTTTCTAAAGAGAAAAATAGAATAATTTGCGGATGTGAGAAAGCGTTTCGCCTTGTTTCCATCCAGCAATGCTAAAAATTCCACAAAAGCGTCATTAAACCTCAACGGGATCATTATCTATTTTCCTTTAACATCTGCTGACGTCGTATTCGATCCTTTCCTCGATTTCCCCTTCTTTTTACGTGGAAAAACCCAGAATCCAAACAAAGGCAAGAAGAGCGGAAAATTCCATTATCATTGAAAAAAGGTTTCAAATAATTTTTAGTTTCTGTGAAATGATAAAACCGTTACTTGTCCTTAAATACATTTTAAACTGAAACATGAAGAGTAAAGTATGAAAATATGATCATTCACGTACAGCAAAAGTCAAAATTATGAATAAAATTACAAATCACAATGTATTTATTGAGTATAAAACGCTGTGATTTATATCTTTATTTGTAAATATGAGTAAAGGAAGTTAAATAGATGCCATTGTTCCACTCAAATCGAAATATTAATGAGGATGTGGAACTTTTCTTATAGTCCCATTCTTTGAAATGGGTTGGTACAATAGTCTAAAGCTCCATTTTCAATGAAATAGTTAATTTATTTTGATTACCTTACATTATTGTTTTAACATGGATTAATTTTTCATGTATCATAGTTTTTGAGTTATTCATTTCTTTTCTGTTAAAATATTCCATTAAACTTAGACGACCTAATTCAAATCAGTACGAGAAAAAATAAAACTATTCAATTACTAAATTATTACTAAACGGTAAGTTTAGTAATAATTATTCAATTATTATTTAACGGCCTCACTACAGCTTTCAAAATACGGTCTAATTTTTGAGCGTAAGGATTATTTTATATTAATTAGTTTTATTTAGATATTCTAAATGTCGTAGTTTGGGACTCATGAAATTAGGATTTTTTAATCATTACGTAAGTTATATAAAAAAGATGGCTGTAAATTAACTCAAACTGTAAATGTCTCCGAAATTCTTGTATTAATAATAAATGTATGCTTTTACAGAATCTTCGCAAGATACATTTTCGATTCTTTACTCTTAGCTTTAAAATACAGGATACATCCAAATTATACGTTCATTAAATATAAAATAGTACAAAATTTTGTCCAAGAAGCAAAATTTTCATTTTATGTGATTTGAAAGTTAGTGTGGTGTTTGAAAATATTTACAACTCGAACACAAAGCCCTTTTTTTAATGATTAAAATTCAGGCTTTCAAAACAAAAGCCTTAATTCAATATTTATGAAAAAAAAACCAAATGCTATTTATGAATATTTAAAATCTAAAAAGATTATGATTCTAATTTTCTAATGTAAATATAAAATATTCCGAAACTCTTAACTATATAGGCAAAAACACAGTACGTAGCATCACGTTGCGATATTTTGCGAAATTCTTTTTAAAAATATATTTTCTGTAAATATTAAATTCAATTTTCAGTTAAAGATTAAACATAAAAACCTCATTCCAAATACAACCTCAGCAATAGTCTACCCTAGGTTGAACAAGTAGAGGAAAATAAAAACACAAAGAAAAAATTTCATTTATGAAGAAGAGTCAATGTAAAATATCCTTCATGTTGACAACCATATATTTTCATCATAATTAGTTAGGAAGAAATTTTCGACACACACGCTTTAGTTTAAGTTAGAGGTTTTGAAGTATAGGAGAAAGAGAGACATCGTCCCTTCCTAGATTCATACCAGGGCCCTTCTCTTAAATCCGGAATGCCTTAACTGCTAGGCCACTGAGCGAATACATAAAAAAATGAGTCAAATACTATTTGGAAATTTTAAGCATGTTTCTTTGACTTGAATCAAACGCGTCTATGAACGCGGAATGGAATAGATGGTAGATGAAAATGCCTCTAGATATTTTACAATATTGGCAAAACTTTAGCATCGTTCAAAGCAAATACAAATCCATTTTAAATTCTGCTGACAATGTGGTATAGGGAAAATTATATCGATTGGATAAATTTATAAAAATGACTGGTAGTCATACGCCTTACTTCAATCCAAACAAATTTAAAATATATCGTGACCACAAGATGTCATTATATCGCACCTTCGCTTCAGAAGTGACACAACTCCAAAATTTTCTAATTCCAACTAAAAACATCATTAAGAAAAGTAACGTCATATTTGTCTTCAGAAGAGACGACTCAGCTAACCTTGCAGTAGTTTCTGCGAGAAACGTAATAGCCCAAGTTGTTTTATAATAGTTTATTCAATTTTATGAAATTTAAAATTTACTTACAATAAAAATTCACATATTTTGAGGTATGTCACTTCTGAAGCGGGGTTTAAATATGTAATTTTGAAGTTCTGTTGTTGATTTTTGCCATTATTATTTGAGGGAATACTGCTATTCCGGTAAGGGACAAAATGTCGAAAATTCGCTGGCCAACCTATATCTTTTTGTAGATGTGTAAAAATTTGCACACCAGTCGACTAAATGAACAATTTTGTCCATCGATAATACACTGAAGTGCCAGAAAAACTGGTACAGGCGTGCGTATGCAAATAACGGAGCTTTGCAACCAATCAGCGTAACGCGATGCGGTCGGCAGCGCCTATATAAGACAAGAGATGTCTGGCAAAGCTGTTAGATCGGTTCTTGCCGCTACAATGGCAGGTTATCAAGATTTAAGTGATTTTGAACGTGGCGTTATAGTCGGCACAAGAGAGATGGGACATAGCATCTCCGAGATAGCGACAAAATTTGGATTTTCGCGTACGACCATTTCACGGGTATACCGTGAATATCAGGAATCCGGTAAAACATCAAATCTCCGACAGCGGTGCGGCCGGAAAAAGACCTTGAAAGAACGGGACATTCGACGACTGACGAGAATCGTTAAACGAGATAGACGTGCAACACTTCCTCAAATTGCCGCGGATTTCAATGCTGGGGCATCAACAAGTGTCAGCGTGCGAACTGTTCAACGAACCATCATTGATATGGGCTTTCGGAGCCGAAGGCCCACTCGTGTACCATTGTTGACTGCACGGCACAAAGCTTTACGCCTCGTCTGGGTCCGCCAACACCGCCATTGGACTGTTGATGACTGGAAACACGTTGCCTGGTCTGACGAGTCTCGTTTCCAATTGCATCAGGCGGATGGACGTGTACGGGTATGGAGACAACCTCATGAATCCATGGACCCTACATGTCAACAGGGGACTGTTCAAGCTGGTGGAGCTTCTGTGATGGTATGGGGCGTGTGCAGTTGGCGTGATATGGGACCCCTGATACGTCTAGAGACAACTCTGACAGGTGACAGGTACGTAAGCATCATGTCCGATCACCTACACCCATTCATGTCCATTGTGCATTCCGACGGACTTGGACAATTTCAGCATGATAATGCGACACCCCACACATCGAGAGTTGCTACCGAGTGGCTCCAGGAACACTCTTCTGACTTTAGACACTTCCATTGGCCACCTAAATCGCCAGACATGAACATTATCGAGCATATCTGGGATGCCTTGCAACGTGCTGTTCAGAAGAGATCTCTACCTCCTTGCACTCCTATGGATTTGTGGACTGCCCTGCAGGATTCCTGGTGTGAATTGTCTCCAGGATACCTTCAGACATTAGTCGAGTCCATGCCACGTCGTGTTGCGGCACTTCTGCGTGCGCACGGAGGGGGGCTGCACGATATTAGGTAGGTGTGCCAATTTTTCTGGCACTTCAGGGTAAATGCGCAGTCATTCAATAAGCTATTCAGAGGACAATTTTACGCAACATTAATTTCTAACCGAAACTTAAAAAATCAAACATGATATTTTAAAATACAAACACAAAATTTCTAAAATTAAACTTAGTTCACTTTGTATTTACAAGAGAAAAAATTTATTCTCCTACAGTATTTTAAACTTAAAAATAAACTTATTTTCTTTTCTTTAGCAACATTTAATACTTGAAATCGGAATTTGCAATAATTAGGCATTTGAATAAAAAGTTGAAAAATCATCCCATCTTCAATTACAGCATGTAAGAAACAAAGTTTTCCACTCTTTTATTTGTACATCGTAAATGTTTTTCAAGGTCTCTTAAAAGAAAAGTTAATCCAATTTCGAAGCAACCAATTCTTTAACTTGTCTTCAACATATCTCTAAATCAAGTAAATGAAATAAAAACAGAACATGGATAAATTAGTCTCCAATAAAAATCCAATTGAAATTAACGGGCCATAATTTTGAACAAGTCTCAACAAAAAGAGTACACAATTATGCGAAGTTTTAAATTGCAAAAATTAAGCTAAGCCTTATTACAATAAAATACTCTCTACAAATATTTTTTACATTCTCATAATCCAATCATTTTTATTGCCTTTCGGACAATAGAATTGCTGAGAGTTTATCTGTTGGTAAACATTGAAAAAATTCTGTTCACTAAATGAGACTATGATGATTGCGATCTAAAAGGAATATTTTTCTGCACCATTGATTGAAGTGGTACAGTATTTGCATACCATAATGGCAAAACTGAACAGACACCAATAATATCAGTTAAAAAATCCAAAACCCATATAATGTAGAGGAAGCAGTAGAAGGCAGGTTCGGTAGGCTTTATCCCAGAAATGCACGGAGCGAAAAATTTGATGAGGCGGAAGAAAGACCGGAGAGGCTGGCGAGGAAGGAAAGACGTTGAATAATTCTAATTTCTGTCTTGAATAGTGAAATTGAAATGACTCGCATGGAGATTGAATATCGATGGAAAACCAACGATCGTTATACAGTCGAACCCATATGAGTACACACAACGTTAAGTGCATAAAACATTAAACCTAACAGATTTTGCTGCATTTTTAATGCCGTCGAAACCCGTTTAACGGCAAAAACAATATAAATTCATTTATTTTGCTACTGATATTTGTATTGTATTTCATTGTGGAATTTTAACCTGGTAAGTATACAAAGAAATATCGAAGACATCTCACTCACTTTCGACAAAAGCATTCTGGCGTATCCACATCGGGGTTCTGAATATCGCAAGAGGTGTGAGTCAATGATTTTTCTGCTTCTTATACTTTCCCACAAGTTCATTCATTTACCTGGAATTGTTGACCAGAAAACGTTCTTATTTGTTAAGCTCAAAGCTCAAGCCAGTAGGGGGTTTACTTTAGTTTGAACAAACAGAAAAAGGAAACTTGCCTGTTTAAAGAGTTTGGTCAAAAGTTAAAAATTTAACTTCGTTAGCATTAGAAGCGCCGGATTTTTATCATAACCAGAAGAGCCGAGACCGTTTGATATTTTCATTGTCGCTTTCAATCACGCTCGCGCATCTTTATGATATTAATTACGTTAAATGAACAAAAACGTTTATTTCAAGATTTATATAATTTTTTTATCTTTCTGAATTTAAAACTATTTGAGATATATTTTTCCCGCATATTTTTGTTTTCGGTAAAAACATTGCATTTTTTAAATTAGCAAATATGTGTGTTTTCGTTTATATAGTTTCTGTTTTACACTAATGAGCTCTGATTAACAATAATTTGCACTGCCTTCCCTTTCATAGCATTTACTTGTCGACCCTGATATCGTAATTTACATTTCAAAACGTTTTCCATACGAGGGACATATTTTCCACAAGCGCATAACTTAAACACATTAAACTTGACTTGTTCTAATTACCTAAAACCAGCTACAATTATCGTGCCTTTGTAGAGACATTATTATTTAATTTTGGTGGTGGTACTGAAATTGCCAATTTTGCATGAGGTCTTCCATTTAAATGCGTCTCTCTTAAATCCTCAGTCAGTTTCAACAGAAAAGTATTGTTGGAAATATATTTCATATGTCTGGAAATAACTTTCTAGTCAATTTTTATAACTTATTCAGGCATTTAATGCTGCTAAATCTAAAACATTTTAAAATACCCATACAGTCTACTTGCGTGATAAAGTGCGAAATGTATATTCTCGAGCCATCTGGTTAGTGATACTCACGCTATATTTTGTCTTATTATTACCGTATATTATAAAAATATACGGTTCCTGGAAATTTTTTCGGCTTTGAAAATCTGTATCAATATTTGAATGCAGAGAATATAGAAGGAAAATATTTTTGTTTGCTTTCCTTTAGCACACGGTGCAGACATGGCATATAATGGAGTCTCTGATCTATGAATTTCAGGAAGAATTCCTTTACGAATTTTTATAATTGTGTCTATTAAACCAGTCCTATTCTGTTTCAGTTTTTTAGCCAGTTTCACTGAAGGAAATAGTTGTCAGTGGTTACACACTTTTACCTGCGTTTAGATAAGGTTTAAAAATTTTGCATTATTGCATTTTCAGGAACACTTTCATTTTCATTTCGATATTCATATTTTCCAAGATACGGAAAGGCATTGCATATGTACTTGTATTCGACATGCATTAACATTTAACATTTTATTTCAAATATTTCGAATTTGTTAGTTATATATTTGCTAAATTTCCATCTAGCTGTTGTAGTGAAAAATTGCTCATCTGCAGTCAAGTTTTCATAGGGTTTATATCAACATGCAATTATCAATAAATTCGTCCCAAATTTCAGGAACAGGGCCCAATTTTTTCGTTTACAAACGGTGAGAACTTGTCGATTTTTTTGTTGAAAAGGTTCATGATTAAACTTTTGGTGAAAATGATAGGCTATGGTGCTTAGGAGTAGAATTAAAAAAATGCAATTAGTTTTGTTTTTTAACATCTGTTGTTTGTATGTCTAATGTAGAAGATTTTTCCAAGTAAAGTCATGAAATTTTAAAACTTATAAAAAAATAGAATAAGAGTATGAAAAACGGTTAAAATGTCCCTCGTGATGCTTCCGGTGTTGAGGTAAAACTTAACACTAATATACTTCTTATATTTATGAATAATGTAGTACTATATAATTTTTAGAATAAGTATTCTTTATTATTTATACACTCAGAAATAAGAACATGAAATTTAATAACACGGATAAAGGACCATAAAATATTAGTAAAACATACTTTACGCGCATAGAAAGTTGATGAATGAACAAATCGCTTAACTGCCAGGAAATTTTTTGCCCATTGATGGGAGCACTGATGCGGTTTTGTTTGTAAATAGGTGCCAATAAATACGCTCATATGCTGCTGTATTTTGGGGTCCTTGCAAAGGCACCTTTTTTCTTTAAACCAGGAAAGAAAGGCAAAAGAATTTACGTAAATTAACGAAATTATACGTTATCCATACCAGCCTGGTGAGACCTGAATTTAAGCATATCAAGTCCATACTACAACGAAATCTGTGACGCCTGTTAAAACCTGCTTTATCTGTCTCTATTTGATCTTACTTTTAACTATCAGAATTAACTGGTTAGTTAGTTAGTTGACTGATGTTTGTGACGCAAGGACAGCAAAAGTCATTCAGTATCAAACAATTTAATCAAAACTATTTTTTCGTTTGTACATGTAATGTAATTAGAACATCCTCTTTAGGCGTTTATTTCGTCCAAATGAGACACCGATTATTGTAAGATGAAACTAAAATTAAAAAAAATTTTATATCTTAACTAAATTTTTATCTTTGTAATATTAATGAAGTTTATAATAAATCATACTAATTGGTTGATTAGTAGTAAAATTTATAAACAAAGAACAACGTTATAAGCGTAATAATATGTTGTTAAAACGTTTTATTTCAACTTACGTTTCTGACGGACTTCGCCGTCTTTCGCCATGAATACAAAATGAGAAAATATATATTAGAAAACTGGAGATGGTGTTATTGCGTGACTAATGTGCTGCCCGTTGTAAATGAATAATTAATGTGAAATTTTATTAAACATTTCCAAGCTTGAATAAAAGTTGGAGTAGATTTTGGTTCATTGACTATGATAGAAGAATTCTGAGTGATATGGAATGCTTTTAAAAAATCTAATTCATGTATTGGTCTTGGTTGACAGATAATTGTGGGTTGGTTGAAATTGAATTTGTGGTTGTGTGACCAGCAATGAACCACAAGCAGACTTATAGAACACTGCCTTTTCTACGTATTTAGAGTTTTCCTTTAGTCTGTTCTGAAAGGCCCGTTTAGTCTGTCCTATGTAGGACAAGTTGCATTCGCAGTAGATTTGGTAAACACCCCAACGTTTTAAAATTCGGATATCATCCTTAAGTTTAGAGACTGTACTTAAGCTTAAGGTCTCTAAACTTAAAGACAACATCCCAATTTTAAAACGTTGGGGTGTTTACCAAATCTGCTGCTGATGCAACTTGTCCTACATAGGCCAGACTAAACGAGCCTTGCAGCACAGACTAAAGGAACACTCTAAATACGTAGAGACGGCAGAATTCCGTAAGTCTGCCATTGCGGTTCATTGCTGGTCACATAACCACAAATTCAAATTCTATCAACCCACAATTATCTGTCATCAAAGATCAATACATGAATTAGATTTTTTTAGAAGCATTCCATATCAATAAGAATTCTTCTGTTATAGTTAATGGACCAAAATCTACTCCCACTTTCAGTCAAGCTTGGAAACGTTTAATAAAATTTTCACATTAATTATTCATCCACAACTGGCAACACAACAGTCACGCAATAACACCATCTCCAGTTTTCTAATATTTATTTTCTCATTTTGTATTCCTGACGAAAGACGGCCAAGTCCGTCAGAAACGTACGTTGAAATAAAACGTCTTAACAACATTACTTACGCTTATAATGTTGTTCTTTGCTTATAAATCTAATCTGCGTAATGCTGCGTCAAATTATCTTACATAGTAACAAAATGTTGTTTGTAACTTAACTATTCAATATATTCAATGAAACCATAATTTGATTGAGTATTAAACTTATTTAATAAGAGCAAAAAAAGGGAAATTTTATTAAATTTTGAATGAAATGAAATAAATTAGCGATTTCCAAATTTTACGGAATTGTAAGCCATGCTTTCGAGTAAGAAACGATCGGGACCCATTTAACTTTAAAGATTTTGTTGGCAGAAATGAATTTTTTTATATTTTAACGGTTTTCTACGATGTAAAATATAATAGTAATGATATATTTAGGACATACACATAAGTATATGTGCATACTGACAATGGAAATATCTCAAGCGTCAGTCGCACCTTGAATCGGGACTTATGTCATATGAAAGATTTATATAAGTAATGGGAGAAAAACGAATTGGTCTGCAAAACTCAATTTTCGAAGTTTTATGAATTTTAAATATCTCAATAATTATACTGAAATGTGACTTTCTTGCCTCACTTGCAAGCTAGTAGCTCACTTGCAAGAAGTAGTAAAATAGAAGAATAAATTCTTAATTTCGCGTTTTTTGGCAAAACGAAAAATTTTCTGGAAACAAATGAAATTTTATGGGGAATTTTAACGCAAAAATAATTAATGGCAATGCACATCTTACTTCAGTAGGCTTTTATTACAGCCTAAGTTGATGTGCTATCACATTTAATGAAGTTACTGAATACTGATGAAGTTATTGACTAATAAATTTTATTTCACATAATAATTCGTTTGGACAAAAAAAAAACATTGATATCAGTTACTGGCATAGATACATAGACACAGAGGATGCAATAGATCCCCTGCTAGAGAATCAAAATCAATACCTAAATTCTAAACCTTTAAAAAAATCGACGATATACAACTTAAAAGTAAAATGAACGAAGATGTCTTTCCTCTCATTCTTCCTATGAAATATTTCTAAACCACTGTTTTCAAAATTGTTACATACTGCTTACTGATTGGAAGAAAAAAGCCGCAAATATCAAATAAAAGGTTGTTCGCCTATGTTTTCCAAAGGAAGATTGAGGTAAGAGTTTCATAATGTTCAAATACCATATCTCATGATAACTCATGAAAATGATAAAAAAACGTAAAGATGCATACAACACAAATTTTAATCGCAGTGGATACACTTTAAAAAAGAAAAATATCTTCATTCATTAAATCGACGGTCAAAGTGTGTTATCTTGCAAATGGAAAAAAATTCATTTAAACCGAATATTAGCGTAAAACTTAAAGATAGATATAATTCATACGTAGAAAAATACACTCTGTTTTATGACGTGACTCAAAAAAGAAATAGGGAAATAGGAAAAAACGACAAGCGTCGGAATCAAACCCTTGACCCTCTGAAAGAAAGCCGGGCATACGCAGAGAAGGGAAATGGGATTCTGGACACCAAGGGGGTGATGTTCCAGTTTCGTGGCACTGTAGCCTGCCCTGATGGACGGGACGAAACTTGGTGTTAGTAGACGAAGTACTGTCGTACTTCGTCTACTCGTGTCGTAGTTCGTGTTTCATGTCGTTTTCTTTCTTTCTTTCTTTTCTTTTCTTTTCCGCACTGCTCACTGTAGTCCGGGGTTTGGTTCCCTAGGCCATAAGAGGTTCGGATTCCTCGGAAAACAGTAGGTCCCGGCGCAGCATGACCACTGTAGTCTTTGAGCCGTAAAACCAAAAAACAAACAAACATTCTTTTCTTTCCTTTCCTTTCTTTTCTTTTCTTTTCTTTTTTGAAGAGATGAATTGAATGAACTTAACGTAAATATGAAACATGATTAGATGAAGGGATAAGTACAGAGAAGTGGTGAAAAGACTAAGGGAAGAAAAAAAGGAAAGTGTTAAGAAAAATTGCGAAATGTGACTTAAGACCTTGATAAGCAGTTAATTTTCTAATGGGCCGAGTTTTAACTTGGCGAGAATAGTTTTTCCCCCTTTGCATAAGTAAAAGTGTTGATGGTGAACTTCCTCGTTTCGCCAAAAACCGCCAAATTAATTTCCCTATTTTACTACTTCTCATATAGCTTGAAAGTAACGCAAGGAAGTTACAATTCAGTGTGATTATCGAAATTGTAGAAGTTCATAAAAATTTGAAAACTGGGTTTTGCAGACTAATTCTTTCGATATCTCTTATTGATCATATAAACCTTCAATATCACATAAGTCCTAATTCGAGGTACGACACGCCACGTGAAACGCTTCTCATAGTGAATGTAATATTCTGTATGTACTTTTTCAAAATAATTAAAAAATATTCGTATTTTAAAAAGTTTTTGCGACCTACTAAGAATCCGTTCATGAATCAACAATAGTTTGTTACGATCGACAATTTAAAGAAGGCAATCTCAGCTTACATGTAACTTGACGTTCCATTTAATGCGGTGCAAGGCATCGTTGGAATGAAGCACACATTAATTCTTCAGCAGAATAAGGATTTATTTTCCGCTTCAAATATTAAGGAAAATAGAATAGAACAGGATAAATTTAATCAACCTATTTGCAGTTTTGGTGATGCATTCTGCCAGGTGCTATTGTTGGTGGTACATTGATATAATATTGACTTTGAGGGTAAAGATGTTGGCTGACCATTAGGTTAGACGTTGGAGCAGAGTAGACAGCTATATCTCGTTACATGGCTCTCCTCTAGTTAGATAAAATATTATAAAAAGCGTTTTTATAGTCTTGTAACATTAATATTTTTGCTTCATATTTTTAATATAACTTTATGTTAATTCATGGCCTCATTTGAGAAAACTGTGACAACGGGAAGGGTGGATCCTGAAATGATGTATAGAATTTTAATTCAAATTGAGATAATTTAATTTGGGAACGCTCGAGAATTTCTTATAATTTTATTTATGCATTTTTAATGTGGGTTGTGCACGAGTTTGATGAGTTAGTGCTTATAACGTGCAAATATGTCCTTTGTGTTTTCGTTAGTGAATGAGAAGAATAAACGCGAATTTAATAAAATTGAGAAACTGGAATTGAAAATTGCGATAATTGCCATGTAATTTAGTTAATTATTGCTTATACAATTCAGAGATGTTCTGTTGTCGTTAGTAAATTTATAAAGAAAAAAAACCCGAGAGGATTAAAAAGCGTTCAGGGAAGAAAACATATCGGTAAAGTATTTAAAAGTTTCTTTGTAGTTAGAGTTAGACTATTTATATTCCATGCTCCTACTATCTGACATGGATATAGTTTTGAAAAGGAAATAACGCATTACACATATGGATGTGGATAATCATCTTACACCGTTTCTCATATATTTGTCCATCACAGAAATTTCACCAAATCATACATTAGTTTCGGTTATACATCGTGCAATCTTTTGTAAATAAACTCTTAGACAATTGTCAATTTCAAGTGTCAGTTTCATAAAAGGTTTCCGAAAGAAAAAGCTAGAATAAAATGCTGCCGTGGGAAAACATTTCGCATTGTTTCTAACCAAAAATGTTAAAAACCTTCGCAAGAGCGTAATTAATTTATGCGGGATAATTACCGATTTTTCTTTAATATCTACTGCAGCTCTACCCTATCTCTTCCTCGATTTTCCTTCACTTCACGTATAAATATCCAAACAAAGACAAGAAAAATGGAAAATTCCATTATCATTGGAAAAGATTACAAATAATTTTAATTTCTGCGAAATAATAAAACTGCTTCTTCGCCTTAAACTCATTTTTAAATTAAACTGGAAAATGAAATAATTTAAAAGGAATCCATTATTCCCGTCTTATCAGAATATTAATGAAGCTATGGAGATTTTCCCGAAATTGTGGGAATGAATTTATTTAATTGTCAGAACTTCCATTAACACAAATAATGAATTTTATTTCTATTATGTTTTATCATTTTGTTAACGGAATCTGTTCTTCTAAATCGAAGTTTTTAAATTAAAAACCTATAATTATTTCTGTTAAAAATAATTTAAATGTTTATAAGAAATAGAAAATTGATATTGCAACACATGCCCTTCCCCACACACTCAAAAATTTCGTTTTTAATCCAGAATAATATCTTTTTATAATAGTTCATTAGTTTCAAAATTTTAAAGTACCGTTTTGTTATCTTTTATTATGAAGCCTTATGCACACTAAGAATGACATCTATAATATGAGTAGAAAACTGTAGAGGCCTCTATAATTATTTTATTAAATAAATGATTTTTTTCCCCAAAATTTGTATTAGATGCGCCTTCCGATTCCATATTCTTATTCGTGTAAGAAAAGGACTTCAAAAGATCGACATACATTTTGAATGTAACTATACTCTAATGTCAAAAGAGAAAAGAATGTGTGAGCGGGTATTCACAATACTCGGAGGTTTGTTGGCCTACGTATGAACGTCAGCTTGCCGGTAGAATTGATCTAACTCGCGACAGAAAGCTGCGTCTTGTCAATACAATTTATGTATCTTTATTATTCGGCAACACTTAACATTGTTTTACAGCGAAAACTAAAATCTTGCTTCGAAAGTATTGCGTTCTACTTAGATCAACAACAGAAACGAAAACTAAGGACAACCGTCCGAGAGTTATTGTTGTTGTTTTGTATTCACAGATGAAGATTTGGAAAGGTTGTTCTCTCAAGCGGAACTGTATGTCCAGAAGAGGTATGGCAAAGCCACAGTGAGACAGCTTCGTTTCTACCCTACGAGCAATTAAGTATGAGGGGTGAAATGAAACATGGCGGAGTTCCATAGATCAGAGAAGTCAGGACGAATCCTGGTGAGATTTGGTGAAGAAGGGCCGGAACCGCTGAACGATGAGGTAGCAATTACATGGCGATTGCTAAGAAGACCAGACTAAACACGCAAGACACCAAGACACACAGAGAGGGTGAACGAAGGAACAGAAAGGCACAGCATGGCAAATAGAGATTTAGAAATTATTCTGTTAATTAAGAATTTAGAAAGTTTTTTTATTTAAATAAATCGAACACTACGCAGATTAAATTAAACAACAATATAAATCAACGTTTATTGGCGTAGTGATACCATCGGCGTCGGTATCACTACGCCAATAAACGTTGATTTATATTGTTGTTTAATTTAGAAAGTGTTGTTTGTTTATAGTACTAAAGTGGGTCTCGAAACAAGTAGTTATAGGTACACTTTTATATTAACTCTCTGTAACAAACAGTTATTTCGACACTGGCGTAAGGTTTAAAAACACGACGTTTCGGGAGCCAACTGCTCCCTTTGTCAAGTGAAGGCAGAATGACTGTGATTCAGAATGAATAACTCTCTGTATTTTGGTAAATAAGTTAAGTAATCTTTAGATGGTTTGCAGCTAGTTCCTTTGTTTTTTCATAGGCGTAATTTAGGGCGAGCTATATGTATTACTACCGCCTAGAGAAGGGTGAGAAAACCAACGGGACATTTAAACTTTCTGAGTTTGGGCAATGGACCAAATAGCTCAGGTTAGGGAATTTCACTATTATAATTTAGAAGTTATTTATGTGTATCGATACCTATCCAAATGTAATTAAAGTGTGTTTAAATATTTCCAGCTCTTCGTGCACCTGCCACCTAAACGTGGGCGTGTTTGAGGGGAAGAATACTGCACTCTTACCAGACGAATTGGTTTTGTTTCTGTTATACGCACTGTCGGTCATCATGCTGTTGTCTAACATTACTTGTAGACTTAGAACTAATAAACTAGGTTTAAAATTATATAGTGGCCTATTTGTACTTCATTCACCGAGGTTCCCATATTTATTATGTTATAAGTTAAATGCTTAAATAAATTTGCTAAGTAAAATAATTCCTCACAACTTACAAATACAAAAGTTTATTTAGTGTTTACGAGAAAAAATAAGTGATATTTCAAAAATGTTTTGAAATCTAAATTTTAAAGTTATTTGAACTTTTTTTATTGGCACTGAATTTTCTGAAAAGAGGAATTTACAATGTTCTAATACAATTAATTCAAAAATTCTCTACTTTAATTATGACATTTAAGGATAACAGATTTCCTCTTCTGATTAAATCTTATCAAACATTATTAATTTTTTGATTGCGTTTCGAAAAAACTCTTGTAAATTAAGAGTAAACCATTGAGAGAACAATAGCCTTATGCCTGTTTAAAAACAGTTTTAGATAAAGCAAATCGAGTAAAATCCTAACTAGGATTAATTAAAATATTTGTAAAAAACATTTTGAAATCGACTTTCCATTTCTGATAAAAAAAATCATACATTAAAGAAATCAGAATTGATGAAATGTCCAATCAGATAAACCAAATCAAAAAATTTTGAATATAACGTCAAATCAGTGCCACGGCACGCATACCAGGTACGTATGAGAGGCATATAGAAAGTAGCCAAGCAACTAACAATCCAAATGCAGTCTTTAATAATAATCCTTAATACAGTTTCAAAACGGTCAAATAGTTTGTATCGTGTTCGACTCCAGCTCAAGACAGGCTTCTCTTTTCCATCTTTACAAAAAAAAACAAAAAAAAAACGATAAGTTTAGGCATGGATGTCATAAATGATAATTATCAGCCACATTACACTTTCGTGAGCTAAAATAATACTGGATTTTCCGCATAGTCTGATCGTTAGAAACCTAAAAATTTCTGCGCAAAATATGAGCAAATCTCTTTTATTCAAAAAACATTAAAATTATGATACATGGTGTTTATTAACATTCTAAAGCAAATTAATTGAATTCCAAAACACATCCAATTTCCTAAAGCGAAACCTGGAGGAGGACTAGAAAGTGTGACCGTTAATGATTATTAAAGCCAGTGAGAATAATTTAGAGCCTCAAGAACTAATATCTTCAATACTAGGGATGTTAAAAATTTTGTGAAAGCAGTCCTAAGACTACTTTCACAGTATTTTTTTCGTACCAAATATGTTCCTATGTTTACCAATTTATCATCCCGTTAAGATACCGATTTCCCTTGAATAATCCTGATTATTCAAGAACAAAGCTGAAGTGACGAATTTATATTCTAAACAAAATAACTCACAACAAATATTGGTAAAGCTTATGATTAATTACATTTATAAGAATACAAAATTTGATTTTCACAATGAAATTACACTAATTAATACTAAAAAATAAAAAATTAAATTGAATAAATTTCAAGAAGAAATTTTTAAACGTACTGTACATGGGTGTCGATAGGGGAGGGGGTCAGTTTCCCTCACCTAGAATTGAAGTATATGCAAAATTTTAATACATTAAAAAATTAAAATGGTTATTTGCTTCGAGTTAACATTGGCAAAAAACAATGCCCCCACCCCTGTAATTTGCCTTAACGACGCTCTTGATACCGTACTATGTCCAAAAATTCTGTCACATTTAGTTAAATTTATATAAGTTAGGTAAGGTTTCAGAAGAAGAAATCCCACGCGTCAATTTTTTATCACGTTTCCTTCAATTGCACTCCATGAATAATTATCAGGATAAAGACAAATTTTCAACAAATGCAACAAGACCTACCATTTCAATTTTTTTAATATAGATAGTTTATATTGTATACTACTATATCTCTGGTGATATATTCTTCTACAAGAAAGCAATGTTTTTACACCTACGCCAAAGCTGAAACATGTCCTCCGTGCTGACCATTTGATATTTATATTAACTCTGAGAAGGGTGATAATATCTCTTATGAGAACATAAATTTATATATAGATAGAGCATTATATACGAAGAAATATATAATTATTAGTGGACATACTTACTCTGCTCATCTTAAATTTCCAGTTCCTTTTCTTTTCTTTTTTTCCTCTCTTTTTTTTCATATTGTCTTATGGTACGATCATTGTCCTTAGCTCATAGACGGAACGAGCTTTGTCAACCTAAAGGTTTTTCTCGCTTCACCCAAGTAAGGTAGGTTTAACTAAAGTGAAACAAGGTATATATAATATTTATAATTGTATCTAACAAAATTATACCAAAATTACTATTATACGCAAAATTATTATATATATCATGTTTGTATATACATTAGTGAATAAATATTTTTGAACTGAATTAAATTTAAATTGAATTGTTTTTATCGCTCCTACGATAAGCTTCGCTCCAAAAGCTTGATAAAGCCATTCATTAGTTTTATTTATAGCTCCTGACAAATTTTCTGTAAATAAATTATTGGACAGTCATCAATTTCATGTGAAATTGTCAGTTTCAGAAAGGGTTTTCAAAAGAAAAAACTAGAATAATTCTCCATTGTGAGAAAGTGTTTCGCCTTGTTTCTAACGGAGAATGCTAAGAACCTTCGCCAAAACGTCATTAAATCCCAGCGGGATCATTATCTACTTTTCTTTTAGAGCTGCTGACGTCGTATTCCATCTATCCCTCGATTTCTTCCTCTTGCCACGTAGAAAAACCCTGAATTCAGACAAAAGCAGGAAGGGCGGAAAATTCCATTATCAATGAAAAAGGCTACAAATAATTTCTAGTTCCCACAAATTAATAAAACTATTTCCTCGCTTTAAATTTATTTTTCAATTAAATTCGAAAGCAAAGTAATTTAAAGGGAAATCATTATTCCCCTCTAATCAAAATGTTAATGCAGCCATTGCGAATTTTTCGATTTTGTCGGAATGGATTTCCTTAATGGCCTAAAGTTTAATTTACTATAAAATAATGAGCTCTGTTTCGATTATATTTTATTGCCAATATTTATTATTTTAGTGAAACACTATTTTTGTGGTAATTTTAAATTAAAAACATAAAAAATATTTTTATTAATTGAAGGAGTACCTAAAATAGTTTATGAGGACAATTCTGACTATTAGAAATAATATTAAGTCTTATTATTGATTTTATAAATATAAGAGCGCTATTAAATATTCAAAACCTCTTTCGCTTCGGTTTTCTCCAGCTATAAATGTGATTATTGTTGTACAGGACGTTTGTTTCATATAATTTAAGCAGAATTGCTTAAAATCTCTAAGTTAAAACACTGAAATATTTGGTGCCAAATCAAACCATTAATACGAATAGAACTCTAAGTGGTTTTGTAGATTTCGGTTAAATTTATATATTTCACGAGGTGGGGCAAAATAGGCGTTTTCACTTTTTCGGAATTTGTAGAGTACAGTGCAGTGCAGTTCCAATTCAGCCATATGTATATTGATCATAAATTATGTGGCTGAGCTTTTGTTTAATTGGAAAACAGTATATACGGTTTTACCTGGTTTAACACAGCATGACCCTAGTTGTCCATACGTCATTAAAATCCAACCAATTATGTGCAGGTGGGTAAAAAAATTCCATTTCCATAAAAGCTTGCTTTTAGACAAAAACTTTAATTTCTAAAAATAACTTAATAATTTAAAAATGCTGTTGTAAAATTTTTAAAGAATTACTGACTGTCGACATTCATATTTCAGCGTTTTTCAGCAATGTTGTGTCATTCCAATAACGTTATTCCTATGTTTCAGGAAGTGATGGAAATGAAGGAAATGGAAACTGAAAATCTGAGGAAAGCGCTATAGCGATGATTTGGTAGTGTTGTGAAATAGTCCATTGCTACATACAAAAAAGAGCAACATTATAATTAATTTAAGATTTACATTAATCGAAATTAAAAATGTAATTCGTCTTCACTCGGTCTATAAATTACCTAATCTGGAACGGTGACGATCTGCGGAGTATATTATCTGAAAAGAAAGAAGAATTAAAACAGTTAGCGATGACATGCTTACTAGTTGTGCACTCAATTTTAGAATATAATTCTGTCAAATATAGAATAGCGTCTTCATGCGAAATACAATATTAATATTATGCTATTAACCCGTTATGTACCAGTAATGCTAACAGTTATTAAATTGGATCTCCTATTTACGTGCCTCTTATTTACGTCAACGCGCCATGTAACATTAAAGTGGATTATTCGGTGCCAATAAGCAGACGCTGACATTAATTTACTGTGTATATCACGGAAGTCGTTTACAACTGGCCCTCCAAAATGATCAGCGCCGTCTGGTGCCACGTCAACTAACCATAATTATTCAGCTGAAATGAGCAGTCGCACGATACTAAGTGTACTTAATGTTTGGTACTTTAGTGAACATTGTTGGAAAAAAAAATTATGCTGTTACTATTATGCGTGTAATTTGTCTTTCGATAATAAAGAGGAAGGTAAAATTATGTACATAATTTGTGTACGAGAATAATGCAATTTTTCTTTCAGTCACCCTTTACTATACTCCATCTAACGCACACACAAACATACGGTTTGAAAACTATCGTTTTACCTCTAAAATATTTATAGCTAAAATGGAAACTCGCTTTTCGTGAAAAAGAAGAAAAACAAAAAAAATACAATGTAATCTATTAGGAGAGCAAATAAATACCTTTGCGAAAGTATTTAAAAGTCCAAAATCAAATTTTTTTTCCTTCTTTCATTTGCATTCGATTTTAAAAAATGGAAAATTTGCATTCATCATGTTTTTATAGGCAATCGGTTTAAATCTCCTCTTTTCTCTAATTACTACATACAAAAACCACAATTTTTCACTCCTCTTTTATCTGAGTCTCATAAACTACCCTTAATTTTTTCGCCGCGTTTCGCAAAAAACGAAGCAATCCAATTTCGAAGTGCAACCGCCTCTTTATCTCGTCCGGAACACGACTTTAAATCAAACGAAGCAGACAAGAACAAAACTCCGACAAATTAAAGTTTAGATGAAAAAATATATTGGAATTGGAGTTTGACCTTTGCAAAAAACGTCATATCATGGAAATAAAGTTTATTGCAGAATATGCAGTTAAACAAACTGAATACTCGTTACAACTATAAAATACACATGAAAATTTGTCCCCCCCCCTTACAACCGTGTTTAATTTCTGCTATTCAGACATATGGTGATCAGTAGTCAAGCCACAAATAAATGGCGAAAGCTTGTCTGCTGATCAGAGTCAGAGCGTACAAGCCACTCTGGTAGGCGACTGACATTACTCTAAGTCAGTGGTTCCCAACTCAGTTTAAGCCGCGGACCACTTTTGAACTTTAATTTTACCCACGGACCACTTCTAAAAAATCTCAAGACTTCAGGGGCGGGATGTCGATCTTCCCCTTTGAATGAAAATTTAACATTGAAAAGATGCAAGGTAAAGGTCCATTTAGGTATCATTTTCAAAACTCAAGTCATTAATCGCCCCCCCCTTGAATGACCTTTAAATCCGTCCCTACACGAGTTGACTGCAAGACCTTAATGAAAAAGGGAGCTGGGTCTTTTTTTTGGGGGGAAAAATATAGAGGTATAGAAGTAAACAAAGCAGTGCTGTCAAAGTGAAATCCCTAATGCCAGCAGTGGAAAGTCCCTACGTGCAAGAACGTGGCCAGCTTTTCTGCAAGAGTGGGGGGCAAAATACTACAAATATACCATCAGTTTCATTTTTATATTTATTTTTTATATTTAATTTTTTATTTTAATTTTTATATTTAATTTTTATATTTAATTTTATATTTAATTTTAATATTTAATAATAATTTTTATAATAATTTAATATTTAATAATACTTTTTATATTTAATTTTAGTATTTAATAATAGTTTCTATGTTTAATTTTAATATTTAATTTAATATTAATAATGATTTATATTTAATTTAATATTAATAAATATTTTTAATATATTATTTTTAAATAATGACCCGTCTCATGACCATTTGGGACACCTTCGCGGACCACTAGTGGTCCATTGATCACCGGTTGGGAACCACAGCTCTAAATCAATGGTCTGTTGGTTTCCATGTGGTCTTCTTTCTTATTACTGATTTCAACTCAAATTTAACATCAGATAGAATCTAGTATTTTAAGTGGTCTGAGGACTTTTAAGGAGCATGCTTTTTACGAAATGTTCCGCACTTTAAAATGCTTTACGTCTTTTTTAATCTAAATTCAAATTATTTAATTTTTGCAGTACGGAAAGTTTATATTTTTATTAATTTAATCTCAATAAAAAGGATGATTTACTGCATAAAATTAAATTTTAATGAATTAATTAATTATTAATATAGGAAGCAAAATATTTCATAAAGAGTATTATATAGGCCTATTGCGTACAACGTTATTAATTAAATTAAAAATAATGAAAACGAAAAGATAATTAGGTGATTAGATGATTAAAAATTTACGAAAAGCTAATTAGATCATAAAAAGGTTACTAAACTAATTATATGACTGTGTTAAGGAAATGCTACCTTAGATTATTATAAATTGCTGCAATTAAATTTACAAAAAGATAATTGTATTAATTGAAAATTGTGCACTAAAATTGCGAAAAGATGACTCAGATAATTAAAAATTAATCGAAAATATTTATATGATTAAAATTAATCGAAAAAAATATTTATATGATTAAAAATTAATCGAAAAATATTTGGCGATTAAAATTACTCGAAAAGACAATTGTTACTCCAATTTATTGAAAATAATCTGGTTCCACCATTCCCCCTAAATTTCGAAGCAATAATAAAATATATACTTTTTTACTTATTTCTTTTTGTATAAATCATTAAACCGAAACTTTATTTTACTGAGGTTACAGTTGTTCCTGGTGGAAAATATGCATATTTTCACAATTTTGTTATAAGCGTTTAAAGTATATTGTGCAAAAGAACATGAAGCACAAAGATACAAATACATTCATTAATTAAAAATTTGTCTTGTGCTGTTAAATGTGATACGCATCATTAATTTTTAAATCACCATATTAACTATTCAGTCATTTACCATATTCATTATTTAGCGATCCTCAAATTTTATTGCTTATGAACTAGTTTTAGCACCCCCTTATTTTTCGCAAACAACTGGGCAGGAGGTGATTTAAAGTCCTAAGCCTAGAGAAAAGTGAAAAATATATTTGCCGAAACGAAGGATGCCAATCATGGCCGATATTGTTAGGCACTACTGATCACTCTAGGCTCCAAACTCGTAATTATGTTCTGTATATCACTGATAAAACATTGAAAACATCCCGTGTCTGGATTCCCGTGTCATATATTCCAATGCATATTTTCTCAATTGTTTAATCATCCGAAAGGTCGTCACTTTTATAAATTAAAATTCTCCACAATAAGAATTTTTATTGATGTCATTGCGGACAAGCACTTTTTTCCCGTCATGACGCTATATAGATCATTTCATTATTTATTTATCCTGAAATTTCCTGACTACCGTACTGATCACTTGATAGACTGCCACGGACCACACTTGAGGAACACTGATCTAGACATGATAACCTAAGGTCATAATATTTAATAATAATAATAATGCTTTATTTTATTTGTTTTCAAATAATAACTCAACGTACATTCTTTTTTTGTCTATATTCCATAAAGCACAATGACCTTCGATGACCTCGGTGAAAACATCATAAAGACTATATTCAGTTAATTTGTTTTGAAACTCAGTTAGCTCATTGTATAGCTTAGTTAAGACCATACTTTAAGCTGCCAGTTTCATCTTAAACAGTATATAACTAATATTTCAATAGATATGCTCAGATTAGCAGTACTAACATTGGCATACGCAGGGGGGGTGCAATGAAATTTTTGCATTTAACATAGGAACACATGGAGTTGTAGTTCTGTAGCCTCCCCCCCCCCATGGCATCATCCTCACTGTGTTATTATTTGTATTATTTGTATTGCATTTTCTTTTTTTCTTGAATGATGCCCAGGAAATAAACTGAATTGAATTGAATGAGCTCTTCATCAGTATGCATGTTTTAAGTTGAGTAAGTATGGTATTATTATGTTGTTGCATATCATTATTATTATTACAATGATCTATCAACCGCTTCTCTTTTTTATTTTCACCAAAATGCCTCCAAAATCGCTCCTTATCTTTATTTATAGTTTCTGGCATTTACAAGTTAGTATCATTTTTAGTTATCGTCAGTTTCACACAAAATTGACAGTTTCAAAAAATTAAGAAAGAAAGAAAAGAAAAAATAATTTACCAACTTGAGAAATAATATGATATATTTTTTTTAATTATACGCGAAATCTTTTCGAGAACGTCATTAATCCTCCGAGGCATCATTAGCAATTTTTATTTAGCATCACTGCTGACGTTATATGTTCCATCTTTTTTCCAATTTCTCATTTTTACCTTGTGGAGAAATTCTAAATCCAACAAGGATGCAGAGTGGAAATTTTCGCTAACATTGGAAAAGATTACATATAGTTTTTGGTTTCTACAAATTAATAAAGCTACTTCTCCGCTTTAAATTAATTTTTAAATTTTAACGAAAACTAAAATAATTTAAAACAGATTTATTGTTCCCGCTTAATCGAAATGTGAAGGCAGCTGCGTGGCTTTATCGAGTTCGTTGAAATGAATTTGTTTAATGATCTGAAACTTCATTTACAATGAAATAACGAATTTTATTTCGATTACTTTTTTTTTCACAATTTTAATGAAATTTATTCTTTTTCGTCGCAGTTTTAAATTAGAATCCAATAACTCGTGTTTTCACTATTTTAAGGGTGCAGTACAAAAAGAAGTGGAAAATTTCAGAGCCTAGAAATTAAAGTACATTATTAGAATGAAAATTTTATACCTTACTGCAATTTAAAAATACCATTTTACCAGTATTCAAGACTTTATCTTTATAGTTTCATTTATTTGATCCCATAATGGAGTTACTTTAGTATTTTAATTTTGAAAATCTAAGCAACTTATTAAACTGTTAAACTTACTAAGCTATTCAAACTTATAAACTCATTAAGCTATTCAAACTGAAAAACTTATTAAGATATTGAAACTTAAAATCTTATTAAATTATTCAGACTTATAAACTTATCAAGCTATTCAAACTTATAAACTTATTAAGCTATTGTGTATAGCCTGTAACACAATTGAGATACTGAAGTATTTAAATTGTTTACTTACTAAATGTATTTTACAATAGCAAAATAGAATTTATATTTACTGCTTTTTTTATTACCTAAAATAATATTTATAATTTGGATATGCCATATTAATAGATGCTAATATTTGTTAATACAGCATTTATAATTTTTTAAGATTACAAGTTTATTTTAAATGCAAATTTTACTTTTTAAATATTATTCTGACTTAATTCTGTAAACTTTATTTAAACACAATTTAAATTTTAAAACCTCTTCAAAGATCAGTTGCAAAGCATAAAATACTCTATTCTGTATATTAATTCTTTACTAAGCTATTTAAATATTCATATGTGCACGCACACATGCATATATGCACAATATATACTGATATCTGCAAATATTATCATATTATAATATTTAAGATTTTGTGGATACACAGAAATGGAATCAAAATATACGTAATTGCAATTAGCACTATAGGAAATATCATAGGGAATAAACTTACGGACAGAAAAGAAGAATATTGCTGAATGATTTAGAGCCTTGGACAGAAACTAGGCAAAAACGTTATTCATTATTCTTCACTCGGAACGATAGCGGATCCAAGGGTGGATGGGATGGGGCCTCAGCTTCTGGAATAAGTAGAGTTTGTACTGGTTAAAATCATATTCCGATAGAGTGTTAATCTGTGAAATATTTAATCAAACCAAAATTCTGATCTAATGTCATTTTGTATCTTTTTCTGTCCAAAATTGTGTTAATCAGGAAACGTGGAATTTCATATAAATTTTATTATTTAATTATGCGCACACTATCATTGCTACTCTAGGTTTACTTTACTCTACACTTACCCTGTATTACCTTATGCGTTTCGCGACGCAACATGTCGGCCAATAGCCTTCTACTAACGTAAATTCCTATTCTGCTGCGTAGCAGAGAGTTCAGATAGATAAAAAATATTTTATGTTTTCCATTTATTTAAAAGTAAATTAACATTGAAAAGGTTATTCACTACCTTTGTTTTCGTAAAATACCTTAGTTATGGAATTACAAAAAAAATATTAAGAAAATACGTGACGCACTTTGTGGATTCAAGCTCAGGAAAAACGTTTTCAATTCTAAATGTCTAAATGTTTACAACATGGGGAGTCATAAATTATTAATCATTATAAACAGTGAAGGGAATGAACCCCGATACAAATAAGGTTTCTTTACCATACGTAGCTATAACTAGAAAGCATCAGAAAAATATTCGATTTTATCCTAGCTCATTATTTGCTGTGTTCTCTTTTGCAAATGGCCACTATGTTTTTATATATATATATACGAGAGTGCACCAGGAGAAAGTTTGTTAGTTAGGGTACTAGAAATACGAGATAAGGCACTAAAAATAAATGGACGGTCCATGCCAGTTATTTGAAGCTTGTTAGCTCTAATGACATAGCATCAGACAAATTAGTCTCCGGATTTTCCTGCAGTTCTATTTGCCGGAATGAAATGTTTCTGGAGTTTTGCGATTTCTCTATCTGTTTTCTGCATATCTGTAACAAACACTTGAAGAAAGATTATCTTGAAGCATGATTGTTTGCATTTATATGTTCCAGGCAAAAGTTAAGCTATGCTGCGTTCTTCCTTATTGAAAACATAAGCCCATAAGGTTTCTTATCAGAGTGGTATAGCCTTTTCATTCATTATCAAATGGTTAACTATAAAAAGTAATAGTAATGTAATGGAACAGTGAAATAAAAATAGGGGACAAGGAAACGTATGAAAGGGTTTTAAACTTAATAGGGGATTAAGACTAGGGGTTTTAGACTTAATGGACTTTAATAGGGGACAAGGAAACGTATGAGAGAGTGCTTTAGATTGGAATGTCACGTGTCTCATCAATATCTAAAAATGATACATATGCCTTGGACTGGATGTGAGCAAAGGATCTTCAGTTTGTCATTCGATGCTATACCATCAACACTCATTATTCGTCGCATTCTATTGGTAGAGTGTGATTAAAAATTAAAGAAAACAATTAAAAATTCGCCGGTTTCAGCCCCAACTTGGAAAACATTCGTTTCTTTAGGACACTTGTAAGATAGTAAAGCTTTCATTTAAATTCAAAATTGTGAACGTTAAAAAAAACAATTTTGCTTATTTATACTCCCATGAATTCCTTCTCTAATAAACAGGGATTTTGAGAAGAGATAAATTGTTGAGGGAGTTTTTTGTCGCTACAAATATTCGAATGCGTTTATCGTCTTTCTCGGATTTTTCTATCATTTTCAACCGCCTAAAATGCACTTCATATCTAGATGTTCATCGATTCATTTTTTGAAATAGCATTTTATTTGCGCGTTTATTTTTTACATCTCTTTCATTGAATTCGTCTAAAAAAATAATTTTCTCTACTATCCATTGTTTTCTTTTTAAAGGATTCACATCATTTAAAGTGTCAAATTCAAATTTTCTGTGTTTCACTACGAAGATAACAAAAGTAATATTGACCTACTACATTAAAAATATATAAATTTGTTGCGAGATTATCAAGACACACATTGTAAAGGGAAAATACCATTGACTTCCGAGGGAAAACATTTGAACGGCACGATTCTGATATTAGGTTAGGTCAATTCTTTGTCACGTAGCCAAAATGAAAAAATAGGGGGAAAGTAATCTTATAATTTCTTAAAGAGATCAAAAAGTGATTCCAAATATACATTGCCTGATAGAAAAAATGACAGATTATGAAGATGTCAATGCATAACCATGCAAATTGCAGAGTGGTTGCATGTATGCAATTTATGTCAATAATTCAATTTTCTGTCCAATATCACACCAACCGCACACGTGAATGACAACCAGTGTGTCAAGCCGTCATTCAAGTCGTCATCACGGCTGCAAGAAGTGAGTGGTTTTGATGTTACGGCGTTTGGAGATCGAACAAAGAGTACGAATACCTTTAAGATGACGTCATTCACAATTTCTTTATTAAACTAAGGCTCCTGAGATAAGAAAACTGGCGCATAGCCACCACTGGTGCCGATGGCATAATAATATTGGTGGGGACAATATGCCAGTAGAAGAAATTTTGTGTGAAATTGAAGGGGGATATATCGGAACCCTAACACTAACACTGGGGGGTACGGGTCTCCCTGTCCCCCCGCAAACGGCACCCGTGATAGCCATCATTTTCCTGCCATCGTATCGCGTAATCCCATTCACTGCTGTGATAAAATTGAGTGTTTGCAAACGTAATATTTTTAATAAAATAAGGTGAAATGGGTGGGTGTTCCGCTGGGAATTGTTCTAATCATTCGAGGAATAAACATAGAATGTTTGCAGCGTAAATTCGTTTTGGTTACTTGCGTTATAATTTACATTAATCGAAAACTAAGCTAGGGTTGCAAATTGTATTTATTGGCGACATCTTAAAAGTTGCGCCAATGTTTACATTCGTCGGGTAATCGCGAAGTGTTCATTATTTTTATGCCAAAATAGCGATCCTTGATTCAAAGCGGAAAACCTTTTTCGCCAAGGTAAATGAAACCGGAAGTGTACAAGAAAATGGTGGCTGATGCGTCGGCCTATAATTCTAGGGGCTCTACTTTCAACGGATGAATTCATGAGAAGTTTCATTCTGGGTCTTCCTACCACCATTTCAAAATGTGAGTTTTTCTCAAAAATATAGGGTTTTGATAGAAACAAAATTTTTCTAATAGCAAAATGTATTTTTTAACTATTATTGTTTTGCAAAATGGGGTTTAAACTCCAATTCCCCCCGCACACATTTTTTCACTAGCTAATGTATGTAATAGTAGATCGACTCACTGTGCTAAACACTCGATGATTAATATATTACACAATAGGCACAGTTTTTGGAACGAAAATTTATTCGGCTTTAAACGTTTTTCGAAAGCCTTGAGCTTTCATCGAAGAAGCAAGAAACCCTAAGCGTACATCGCTCGTAAGGGCGAGTGTACGATTGTTTATTGTACAAAGCGTGAGGCTATGGTTGATGTCCGTGAGTTGGCGTCCTCTATCTGTCGAACCAGATGACCGTGGACTGTAGGAGGAAAGTTGGCTGCGTGAAGGATTGTGTTAAATGATAAAAAATTGTAATGTATATAGTAAAAAAATTATTGGTGAAATTTTAAGAGGAGAAAACGTGACCACGCCGGATGGATGTTGGCCGTAATAGATAAATCGTTCACCAGGTGCTCGGTGTTTTGATGGATTAAAAAAGTTTAAAAAAAAAATTAAGATCAGCAGGAGATGAAGGTTTGTAGATTAACTTCGCTTCATCGAAGTTAAATTTGTGGTCCAAAGACCAGCAATGAACGTGAATGAAATCAATGAATGTCCAAAAAATCAGCAATGACCAGCAAAGATCAGCAAAGAACGGCTATGAATGATTTAGTCAATTCTTGTTTTTGTACGTGTGCTCGGTGTTCTTTAATCCTGAATCGGAGTGCACGACGAGTTTGGCCGATGCACGATTTTGAGCACGAGCATGGGATTTCATAAATACCCCCCATGAGTTGTGATCCGAAACCGAGTCTTTTAGTTTTGAAATACAACGTTTATTGATGGGCGTGAAAGAGACTTTAAAATTAAAGTTGTTAAGAATAGTAGCAATTTTAGTGCTGATATTGGGAACGAAGGTAAGTACATGGTCTATAAAATAGGAATGCTGTTGGGAGAAAGATGTGTGTCCGGTTTTTTGGAGGAGAATTTTTTACGGCCCGATCAACAATAGACGGTTTGCAGTCTCGGAATACAGCAATGTTTTTGATGAACTCGAGTTCCTTATTCCGGTCTTCTTCAGTAGAGCAAATTTTGATACACTGAATACAATCCAGTAAAAACTGCTCATTTTCTGAGACATTGGGTGTGCTGATGAACAGTTTGGTGGCAACGAAATGGAAGAAGGTTTATGGTAAACGCTTAAACGAAATTCGAAGTCTGTTTTCATGACCAGAATGTGCAGAAAGGCAAGTTTGTTGTCAACTTCGCATTCAAATGAGGATTGAATATGATTATTGAACGAGTTGAGATTATGGGTGAGAACCTTGAGATCAGTATTATTACCATCTAGAATTGCAAAGATGTCGTCTACATACCGGACCCATAATTTGAAATGAAGATGTTCGTGAAATTTTCATTTCAAATACTGTGCCTATTGTGTATCATATTATTCATCGAGCTTATATGTGTTTATCTGCGCAAACTGTGTGGAAATGTAAATATCATATCATTTGCCGCTGAACTCCTCCCTCGATGTTAATCTCCTTTTGATTAAAAACGAAATGAAGAAATCGATCAGTAAATAAAAGAAAGAAATTGGAAATCGAGATGTTTCTCAGAGCAAATTTTCTCACGTGCTAATAAGAGAAAATCCATTGAATAAATATTCCAGCATATTACGACATATTAAGGAGAAAAATCTGTTTGAACTGGGTCTTATTTTTCCCCACGTGTCTTCCAATTCATATGAGACTACTGAATTCAGATGTTTACATTAACTCAACTGATATATAAAATACGGTTTAAGATTATTTATGCAAAGTTCGTAAAATGAGGAGAAAATAATTGAACCACAATAATAAATAAGTATTTTTATTATAAGTGCTTGTTTAAAGAGAAAATTGTATATTTTGTAAATGTATTAATATTTGTTTTTAACTAATGCTATTTTCTAGCCCTTTAGCTATTTTTTTAGCTTCCTAGTAGTAATTTAGCATTCTGACGAAATCTAATAATATTTTTTTTATAGAATTATGGTACATATCATTTTTTAAATGGGGCCATGAAAGGATGGTTCTATGTTATTGACTCAAGACAAATTCGCACATGGGACAAGCGCGTCAATTAATTAAATTGATTTTACGAAGATGCTGTTGCTCTTTCCAATAATTTTATCAGAATATCCATCAACGTTGACTGCTTTCTCAATTAAGTCATTTCGAACTTTATTCACGTTTCTCGAACAACAACTTCTAATTATTTTTCATCTCTAATTTCTTTTGGATTGTCTTCCTTAAAATAAATCTATTACCCTGAATCACTTAGCTATTAGCTACTAAATTTCGTCAAATTGATTTCTAAGGCTTCCAAAATTAAAATAGAGAATATCCTAATTATATGTTGCCTTTTTGTTCCAATTCAAATCTAATAAGGATTTCCCCTTGGCATATCCACAACGATCGTTAACAATACCTCACATATTCCAAGCATTTCCGTTCAGTGTATTTTCAGTTATCATTAAACTGTAATTCTCAGTTTTTATCATTTCTGATGTGTGGTGATCTGAGACAACATTCTTTATATGTTTATACAAGTCAAACACTACGCAGATTAAATTAAGAAACAATTTTTATCAACGAAAATGCGCTTTAAATACGTTCGTAGGGAATTGATTGTTTGGTCGTCTGTAGCTCAGTTAGTAAGAGCACCTTCCCGGATTGTAGAAGGTCGTGGGACCCCACCAGATGCAAAACACATTTCTTTTCCTTACGAACGTTTCACCATCTAACCACGCCATGACATTGGCGTTACTATTACTACGCCTAAAAAAGTTGATAAAAATTGTTTCTGATTGTTTACATAATTCTATATTCAATATTAGAATCTAATAATTCATCAATACCTCCATCGCGAGATAATTTATGGTCACCTCAACCTTCAATAACACCATTTTGTTCATATAGATGAATACCCGTATACAACTTATCCGTCAACCTCTGATCTCTTTTTTGCATAAATTCTTCACAGTAATAATACTTGTATCGTATTGCATGTACGTAAACAGTAAGATGTCTGTCTTCTTTGTAAAAAGTTACTAAACCGTCAAATTCTTCCTCCTATGTCCTAAGATCCAATTTTAAAAACTATTATCCCATTACTTCCGCTGGGGTATTTGGACATGTTATAAAATAGATATATTCATAAATCCTTGCTTACTTTGCTTTAATTCCTCGTTTTTTATTACTATATGAAATCAACATATTTACCGGAGCAGGATCTCTTTAAAACACCTTTCATACCGCCAATTGCGGAAGAGGGTTATTTCAAATTATAATTAAAAAGTGTATTTTTCAACCATAAAGGAACAAAATTAGTGAAATGAAGCCATAAAATAAATTATTAGGCGCCAGAAGAAACTGAAATTCTGAAAAATATTTTAGCTAAAGAACATAAATGTACGCGTATAAAAGTGAGTAAAGCATCTTAACTATGGAGAATAATAATCTGGCAAACAAACCCATCCAGGAAATATGAACTTCTGAAGAATTTATAATTACTGAAGATAAAAGAAATGAGAATAAGAAATTATTTTTATTTCTTTTATCGTCATTAAATTATAAGGATAGAAAATAATAAGAATAAGGAATAGTTAGCTTTATTGAACCTGTTCAGTTACTAGTGATACATCTGTTTCGGTATGATTTTAATGTCGCAATTAATGTTTTTGAGATTTAGAGAACATTGACATGATTGGGTTAGAAATGAAGGTAGGTAGAAAGAAATAACTTGTTAAAAGGCTCTCCTCAATGTAGTTTAACCTATTGCATAAATCCTAGTTTCCTCGATTTCGCTTGTGTCGATTCACATTTGAGGAGGAAATGTTAACTGCTTATCTTAAAACAAGATCGGAAGAAAATTCGAAAACTAAATGCATCTTAATAAAAAAGCAATTGCAGAAATAATGGTAAGATAAATAAGCTGATACACATCTAGGTTTTGTCGACTAAAATTGAAGCTTTTTGACTAATAGAAAACAGAAAGAAAAGAAGGAAAGTGGCTTCGTTTTCCAGGTTACTCTCTAACCAGAGACCTTCAAATCTCTATCCAGTCCAGAGTTATATTAAGGTTCCTGCTCCTATATAAATGGAGTTGAGGATTTCTGGATTAAAACCAACCTGGGACGCAGTCTCTATTCTTCTTTTCAATTTTTGTTCCCCAAAGAACTATATTCCTAGCAGAAAGATGTGGGGAATGAACTTGTTCACTTTTATACTTTCCCGTAAACCTGTGCTAACTGGGTGTGAATTAAAACTGGCAAAATAAAGGCTTAAGCCTGACTCTTTACATTTCATAATTCATGCTAGAATCTATTTTTGGCTCATGGAGTCTAAGAATAGAAAAATTTCCACACACACTCAGGGTGAGCTTGAATCAGCGACCTCTGTGTTATCACAAGTGCATTGATCTAAGCCATGGAGTACAGCCATGCGTGGCTCTCTTCCCCGGCTATTACCAGACGAAATTTGCATGAACCATAAAAAAAGGAAACTTCGACTTAACTTCAATGGTTATAATTCTTCCACACCCTTCTTTACTTATTTGGGGAGATCCCGTTGATAAACAAATAGTAACTCACGTATGGAAGTCTACACCAATTTAAAGACAGGAATCGGCGTCTGCTTGCCGATGCCGACTAGATTTGTAGGTAATCATTTCCTTCTAGGTTCTCAGGTTTTCTTCTTGAAGTAGGTGTGTAGCTGATGTTTCATGAGTACGGTTATCTGCGATTTGTCGATCTCTTTGAATCAGTAGCAACTGAAATTCATAGTATTTTGAAGAATAAGTCTAAGTTAAAGCATGCTAATAATACGAACGAATCGAGAAGAGTATATTTCAAAGCCTTTAACAAAAGAAATCACAAAAAAAAGGAAAAATCTGAAAAGATTGCTTTCTCTGCTTTAAGCGTAGCATAAAATATCTAGTAATCCACAGAAGTTTTTGACAGTCTGGCATCCTCAATTCCATTTAAGGGAATTTAAACGATGACAGGTCTGCAAAAGCAAACGTCTCTAAAAATTTGCAACCGTCGAAGTACCGTCTGAATATTTGCTTATATTTTAACAGAGGCAGCTGCGAGGAATATTTTAAATTTCGAAATATTTCCTTTAAGCTCGATGTAAATTTGAACCAAAAATTTCGTAAGAAATATATTTTAAGACAATTCAGATATTGGCTTTTTGAAAACGTAGGAAATTATCCACGTGACGATAGAATCATTTTTAAAAATATCGTGTTAAATCAAACAACAATGTATCAATCAACGTTTATTGGCGTAGTGATACCAACGCCGATGGTATGGCGTGATTAGATGGTGAAACGTTCGAAAGAAAATAAATATTTCTGCCTTCGGTGGGACCTGAACCCACGACCTTCCACTTGCCGGGCGGAGGCTCTACCCACTGAGCTACGAAGGACAATATATAATCTCTTTACGAACGTATATATATTGTTGCCAGTTATTTCGCAGAATGGTGTAGTACATGGACTACTATTTAAACCAAATTGCAAAGA
>QLNU02015003.1:171754790-171769828 GCA_006491805.2 Dysdera silvatica
ATTTGGTTTAAATAGTAGTCTATGTACTACACCATTCTGCGAAATAACTGGCAACGGTATATATACGTTCGTAAAGAGATTATGTATTGTCGTTCGTAGCTCAGTGGGTAGAGCCTCCGCCTGGCAAGTGGAAGGTCGTGGGTTCAGGTCCCACCGAATGCAGAAATAAATGCGCCATACCATCGGCGTTGGTATCACTACGCCAATAAACGTTGATTGATATTGTTGTTTGATTTAATCTGCGTAGTGTTCGATTTATATAAAATAAATATCGTGTTACGTTAAAACCTTTTAAAGCCGTGTAAAAAACAGTATAATAATACATTTTGCCATAGTTTATTTTGCATAAAAGACATTTGTCAGCGGAAACTGGCTGTATTTACTTTACTAACAACTTTGTCGCTAGGCGAGACACTTGTAGGCATTAATTCTATAACCGGTATTTATTTTCTTGGATTTATTCGTAGTATTAATTACACAAAGTATTTACAGATTCTTTGTAAGCAGTGCTCATATCTTCAAGACGTTTTGAGGCAAACAGTCGGTTGTTTCCTATTTATATAATACAGTACAAAAGTTGTTTTTTTTAAATGTCAGCTACAATTTTTAAATACATTATATACAGTGGCGGTTATAAGCTAGGACAGGATGCGGGTTATGACCCCCCCTCAAATTAAACTGTATTTTATTACATTGCCATGTGCACGGACGCCGCCAACGGCGCCATGTGCACATGAGCAGGAATTTGTGCCCCCACATTTTTTTGCCTAGGACCGCTACTAATTATATAATTTAACTTTTAATGGAATAGTAAACGAGGAATGTATGTACGTCGAAGAAATTTGCCCAAAGCAATGTTAATTCCTTAAAAATTCTACAAGACGCACAACAATTAGTGTAGAAAGAATAAATTGCTTAAATATATATTTCCACTTTTTCACTACTTCTTCAGTCATTTCAAAAATAATCGGCGAAGGCAGATAAATGAATCAAAATAAAGTAAAATGTAAAACTTCGTTTGACAAAAGTAGGCACTATGTGTGTGTAATTCAAAATTTAATGCCAACTTGTGGCGTAAGTAAGGGAGGGGCTCAGGGGACTCAAGCCCCCCCATTGGATATCAAAATAGTCATTCTGTCTGAGGCCACATCGCATAATCTTCTTTAAAGCCACGTGAGACTCCGTGGCCACTTGTGCACCCCACCATGAGTTTTGAATTGGTACGCTACCGATCACAACCAAGTAAAAACAAACAGCAACTAAAACAACAAAACTAAGTAAAACAACACAACTAAGTTAACAACACAATTAAGTAGCACAAAGGAAAAAGATATAATATATGAAGATAATATCTTAACTGCATAAGACAAAATAAAAGCATAAAGGGAAATTAAGATAGACAGTGATTTCTCACTTATGCGCGGGCGCAGGGGACAGTGAGAAAAACGCGCATAAACAAAAAACCACAAAGGGGAGCTTAAAAGTGAAACATCAATACATTGTACTACAGTATATTGTTAATTAATACCACGTATGTATACACTACTGAAAATATAAATAAGATTAGTTTCATAGTGCAAAATTTATTTTTTTAGTGAATTGCTATACTACGTATTTTTTAAGAACACAAAGAAAATGGAAATGCTTACATTGCATACCCAAATTTTGTTTTACTCCTATGACTACTTTTTCACAAAATAATTTACAATCGAGGATTGTTTTTGTTTTCGTGAATTTTCAAAATGAGTGTTTCCAAGTCCATCAAAACGTGAAAAAGTTCCTTCACTTCCGGAATTGAACTGAAAATAGTCACGCAGTATTTCTAATGCTTCTGACGCTACTGTGTAAGTTGGAGGAACTTTTGCCACATTTTCTTCATCATCATCGTCGTCCACCTCTTCATCTTTATCACTATCATTTATTTCAGCTGCAATGTCTCCAATTTCCCACAATTCAGCTGTGATGAAATTTTCATTTACATCAACGAATTCGTTGAATGTACACATGGCGAGTCCACCAGATACAGTATGCCAATCTTCTTCGTTTATGTCATTTTCACTTTTATTTTCCGGCTTCTCACATTCATTTTCTGCTGGAAACGATAATTCTGCTTTCTTAAAGCAGCTTCTAATATACTTGTCGGTGACGTTTCTCCATGATGAGCACAACGTATGAATTGCATCAAGGATTCTTCTTTCGTTGCACGTTTTGTTTGTAAAGTAGCCAGAAGTCCACGGATTAAAGTTTTTCTATAGTGCACGTTCACACAACGAATGATACTAAGATCCAAAGGCTGAATCTTGCTCATGCAATTCGCTGAAAAAAAAACACAACTGTCGTGTTGTTGAAAGTTGGAAGATCTTGTAGGTGAGCAGGACACTGATCCACGAATAAGAGAATTTTCCATTTTCCTGTCGAATTTATGAAGGAAATCCAAGAAAATGTGCAATGCCATCCACGCTGTTTTGTTGCTAGTGTAGTCGCAAGGAAGCTTCCTCAGGTTCTTAAAATAGCGAGGTTTGTTTGATTTGCTAATGACCAATGGCGGGAACTTTTCCGAACCATCGGCGTTGCAACACAGCCAGACAGTTAGTCTTTCTTTACTTTTTTTCCCACCATGACATGGTTCTCCCTTGAATGTTAAAGTTCTGTCGGGCATCATTTTATAAAAAAATCCAGTTTCGTCACAATTGTAGATGTTTTTCGGTTCGTATCTGTTTACTAAAGTAGACGAGCCTTCTTTCCATTGTTCTACAGTTCCTTCATGGACACTCGTCCCCGGAAAGGACACTAGTTGCCAAGCCATGCCTATTTTTGAATTTTTCAATCCATCCATGTGATGCAGAAAAGTTTTCCATTTCAAAACTCTTTCACAACTGTACGGCCTTCTCCCTTAGAAGCTCAACGTTAACAGGAATGTTCAAGGCACAAGCTTCTTTAAACCACAGCATTAAAACTTTCTCAAATTCTTTGTACTTTCCGCCTTGAATTTTGCTTCTTTTCTTCGACTGAATTCCATATTCTCGAGGAGCTACTATTATCGCCTACCGATTTTTTAAAATCCCTCTCAATGTCGGTTCTGAGACATCAAAGTTCTCCGCCAAAGCCTTTTTCAAGGTACAAGGATTTTCTTCGAATTTTTTAATAACATCCATTTTAAACGAAAGCGACAGTTTTCTTCTTTTCGCCATTTTAAAATGTAACCATCTAACCAAAACTCCAAAGATTGTTCTTTCCTTAGCGATCAATGCCACGTGGTACGTACCGTACTAACCTCTCTAATTGGCTGCGACTTTTACTGACGTCAATCACAAGAACTCTGGTGGCGAACAGGTCCTGGGTGACATCCCCAGGAACAGGTCCACAAGTACGCCTTGCTCTTGGATCGACACCGCAATGCTCCTCCCCAGTGTCCCTTCTCGGTCCACTGGTCGTCATTTTATATGACAAAAGCCTGTCTGGGGAATACACAGCGCTGCCTCCTTCGGCACAATCTTTCCCATTACTCCTTCTTGCAAAAGTACACACACACAAGAATTCCCCACGTACACCCTTGTGTATAAGGTAGAGATATGTGTTCATGGAATCTGAACAATAGGGGAAGGGCGAGGGAATGCATTCCTACAAGCAGAACAAAACTCGTAAAATTC
This sequence comes from Dysdera silvatica, assembly GCA_006491805.2. NCBI lineage: Eukaryota > Metazoa > Arthropoda > Arachnida > Araneae > Dysderidae > Dysdera > Dysdera silvatica. Next base: position 171,758,441 of record QLNU02015003.1, read on the forward strand.
TTGCGATAAGCAAAACCTGACTACTTAAGGAACCTACTTTTTGAACTGAGAAATTTTCTTTTGCAACGCGCGTAAGTGAGAGGTGCTTTTTTAGTACGGCGCATAAATGAATAAGAGTTACCACTGTTTTCCTATATCCCTGGCCGGTACCGCGGAAAAAACGCGAATAAGTGAAAAGCACGCATAAAAGAAAGTGCGTATAAGTGAGGAATCACTGTATATGAAGAATAACTTTAATGCAGACAAGTCAAAATGGAGCCACCAATAAAGGAGAAGAAAATATATTATTGAAGAGAAAAACCAATCGGAGAAAAGAGGTTTATAAGTAAAAGAACGCGTCATAACTTATGAGAATTAATCCTATTTCACAGAAAATTATATGCTTTTAAAATAAATATCTAAGTCAAAGAATACGAATAGTAGGAATTGGAAAAAGTCTATATTTTACCTCGTCAATAAAAATAAACTTTGAACGATATAAAAACGTGAAAGAACAGTTTTCTTTGGTTTAAACGAACTATAAAATAGCTAGTATTTTGCAGCAGTTATTGACAGTCGAGCATCCCCAATTCAGTTTAAAGGAATTTGAACGAGGTCATGTCTGAAATAGCAAACATTTCTAAACGTGTCCATGGTTATAGAACCTGTCGAAACAATCGCCTATGTCTTGGAAGTATGAAGTTGAAACGTGTTTTGAATTTAAAAATATTTATTTTAAGCTCAGTATAAATCTACTCAAAATTTCTAAAAAATGTTTTTAAGGATACAGAGCTTTACATTTTAAAATTATGCGAATCAATAAACAAGACTATTTGCGTGGAAGATTTCTTTTCTCATCAAAATTTCGTTCTTCGTGGAATATTAAAGTGTACGGAAAGTAGCATAAAGTAGGTTTTAGATTTTTCCGCTTTTTTTTGTACTTTTATCTAATGTAAAGATAAACTTGGTTGCATGAGCAACTGAAAAGAGTTACGCTACTGATTACACTATGTTATTTGAAAACATATAAGTATTTGTTTATTACACAACAGAAATATTATCGAAGAAATCTATTGTTCATAGACCGGAATGTTTTTAATTGAAGATATCATTTTTAATTGAAAATATTATCGTTTTTAATTGAAAGATATTATCGTTTTAATTGAAAAGATAATATCGTTTTAAATTGAAAGATATTATTGTTTTTAATTGAAAGATATTATCGTTTTTAATTGAAAGATATTATCGTTTCTTAATTGAAAGATATTATTCATAATACAATGCAAACAGTTTTAGCATTACATTCAGTTAGTTTTACATTACATCTCGCTAGTTTTAGTATTACATCCAGTTAGTTTTAGTATTACATTTAGTTAGTTTCAGTATTACATTCGGTTAGTTTTAGTATTACGTTAAGTTAGTTTTAGTATTACTTTAAGTTAGTTTTAGTATTACGTTGTCAGTTTTAGTATTACGTTATCAGTTTTAGTATTACGTTGTCAGTTTTATTATTACGTTGTCAGTTTTATTATTACGTTCAGTTAGTTTTAGTATTACAGACAGTTAGTTTTAGTATTACATTTGGTTAGTTTTAGTGTTATATTAAGATAGCTTTAGTATTACGTTAAGTTAATTTTATTATTACATTCAATTAGTTTTAGTATTACATTCGGTTAGTTTTAGTATTATATTAAGATAGCTTTAGTATTACGTTAAGTTAATTTTAGTATTACGTTAAGTTAATTTTATTATTACATTCAATTAGTTTTAGTATTGAATTAAATTAGTTTTAGTATGGAATTAAATTAGTTTTAGTATGGAATTAAATTAGTTTTAGTATTACATTAAGTTGGTTTTAGTATCACATTCAGTTAAATAGTTCGCCCTAGGTCAGTTTTAGTTTTGTGTTATATACCCTAAATATTACGCAGAAAGAGCGAATTTTCTTTAGAGATCCCGCTAATAATTTGAACATCTCCATAAATGCTAACTGTCCTTAATCATTGCACCATGGAATGAAATACGCCTGTTCTTTATATTTAAAAAATATTTCAAATATAAGAAGCATGACATAATGTCGCGGTACTCCGTTATTACGTCTAACTTATAGAAACACTTACAAGAAAATTTACGATATCCCTCAGGGTTTTATTTTATATTACTGACAATAAATTTATTCCTACATTATTACGAAAGAACTGAAATAACATTTTCTCGATGTTCATAAATACGTCGACGACATCATTACTTTCAATAATTATACTTTCGAAGAAAACTTTCATAATATTTTTCCCAAAAAACTCACTTTATATAGAATATCTAGTTCTTGCAACAATATTCAATTTTTGGATAATGACATCAATATGTTGGAAAATAATAAAACCATCTGCAGTGGGGGTTCTAGACAAAAAAAATTGAGGCACAAATTCCTGCCCATATTCAATGGAGCCGTTTAAATTTGTTCGCTATAATTAAAAAATAGAATCCGGTTATATTTGGGGGCCATTCCCTAGCCTAGAACTGCCACTGACCATCTATAACATTCTCGATTAGAAAATGGATTTTAATTCCAAGGATAAGCTCCCTTTTAAATTTAATTCCAACATCTCTAATATTATAAACAGAATAAATGAATTAATATGAAGAAGTGTCATCATTCCTATGGGCACAAGGATTTCAAGAATTTGCAGATATCACACTGCTGTCTTAAAAAGCACATAAGAATTTTCAAAAATATTTGAAAATGAGGGTTTCCCAAAAAATTATGTATCAATCAAATGAAGAAAACACGTTCTTTAACAGCAAAAAAAATCATCTTAACATCATATCTTTTCTTCCTATAAGAGCCAAAAGCGGCTAATTTAAAAACTTAGCTTTTTAAACTGTTGTAAATATGCGTCTGATATAATCAAAGCATCTATACATTACAGTGCCAGAATGTACTCATACATACACACACACCTACACCAAAGAAAAGCCAATTGCTGCACCAAAACAGGATCATTTCGTATAAGGGCAAAATTTAGAGGAGGGTCTGAAACTGACTGTGTTTTTGTTATACATAAATGTTTCTTAGTTTTAATTAAGGTTCACCTATATAGAAAACATACACGAAATCTATGGATTTTGTAATTACCTTTGCAATTACTTTCTCTTGTGCTGTTTTTACCTTCTACTTGATTTGAAGATTGCTATTGAACTTCTTGTTACTGGTGCGGCACAGAGCGAACGCCTTCATACTTTACATATGAACAACTAAAAATACCTTCCATTTTTTCTCCGTGGCATAATGTATAATACGTTTTATGTACATGGATGCATATATTAATATACAGAACTTGACAAATCTCGGCGAACGTTATTCGCCCGCCCCAATAAGAAAACCTAAAACCCTAGTAGGGAAAAGAATATTTCTTTCTCGCCAACTTCAAAAATGTAATCACCGGTGGCGACTGGATTTATTGAGTCTTGTCAATATATACGTTTGTGTCCATTAGATGGAGTACGTATACGAGTATATGTATAGGGTCTTTCAAATTAAACGCTCCCTGTTTAGAGGGGTGTACAGGACGAAATAATGGACAGATTTATATGAAATTTTGCACACAGATGTTTCTCGGTATGCGCTCGCGAGTTATGTCAAAAAAAGTAATATACGTCTTACGGTTATAATTACTGAATTTCGAAATAATTTTCAAATGGCGACACTCCAATTTTTCAACGCCATAATGACTGGCACCATCAGGAACCGTAAATACCGTTAGAATTTTATTTTTAGACCTAAAACTGACACAGTATTGTAACGTTATGTAAAAGATAAATTGAGAGAAAGGAAAGTACAGTTAACTGAAAACGTCATCCAAGAGGTTCGGGAACTCGCTACAACTGAGTAAACCTTTCGCAATTAGCGACGTCGATGTTTGTTAGTATGTAATACAGATGTACGAAACCAAAATTATCAGAGGTATCACAGTTCGGAAGGCAGAGAATTGTTGACGAAAGGTGGAGCGTACGCGTTAATTTCCTATACAAAACACTCATTGATTACAGTATTTGTCGATAGATAGCTGTGTGGCAATAACAGTTTGTGATTTGCATAATGGTTACTACTGTAACTCTATCATAGTAGGTACTATAAAAGCGCAGCAGACTATCATTTTCCAGCATGGACACATCGAAAAGTTGTAGCGCCGTTGATTGAAAGACGTTTCCAGTTAACGGTACTTTTTCTTTCTCTCGATTTATCTTTTACATAACGTTTCATAACTTTGTCAGTTTTAGGTCTAAAAATAAAATTCTAACCGTCCTTATCGTTTCTAATAGTGCCTATCATTATGCCGTTAAAAAATTGGGATGTTGCCATTTGAAAATTTTGAAATTCAGTAACTATAACCGTAACCGTGAGACGTATATTACTTTTTTTTATATAACTCGCGAGCGCATATCAAGAAATATCTGTGTGCAAAATTTCATATAAATCCGTCCATTATTTCTTCCTATACACCCCTTTAAACAGGGAGCGTTTAATTTGAATGACCCTGTATATTAATTTTACCGGGTTATATTTGCCATCGCATACATTGATTGTAATTGTGAATATTTCCTTGAAGTTTTCAACATAGACATTGCAACGTAACATAGGTTTTTGTATAGTTTATTATAATTTTAATATAGTTTCATTAAATTATGTAAATGTGGAGTCGCCTTTAGCCGGCTGAAGACGTCTCCACAAATACGCTTTACTCCTCCGCCCAATCAAGTTTCCAACCGACGTGATGGCAACACCGACCAACAGCACGGACATAAACAGAAGCCGCCATTCGCTCTGACGGGTTGGTAAAGTTTGCTTAGACCGGAGGTTGAAGACCCGCGGCCGGCCAACATGTTTTATGGGGCCTGCCGGGTCATGAAAAATACAAATTGTTTCAAACAAAACTGGTGCCCCTGCTTCCTCTGAGTCTGAAATCTATGTATTTTATTCTGTTCACATTTTCACATTTCGTAATAAATATCTTAAAACACTAGAGAACTAAAGTAACACGCGGTCTTCCCTCAGTCGTGTTTTACTTCAGTTTTCTAGCGTATACAAGCATTGGGTGCAGTTTTATTAATTTGTAGTGCAGTAGTGATTTTAAAAAATTCAACACAGGACTCGGGGAATTTTATTCTATGTCGATAAGAACATCTTCCCAACCATCTGACTGCATGCTCTGTAAACGTTAACATTCAGGCTTACAATGGGGTTTATAAAGTTGCAACTTTATATATTTACATGTATATATAAAAATTGCATTGCAGTGGCAATTACAATTCCCATTAATACCCCCGCCGCCCCCTGCGTACGCCAATGAGTCTGCGGACATTTATTTTCAAGAATGAAGTTGGTAAACTCAAAAGTTAGGACCAGAATAACTGACGTCCACCTTGGAAACACTCTTAGGGTTGCAATATCAAAAATAAGACCTGATATTGACAGGATTGTTAAAAATAAGCAGTGCTATAAATCTCACTAAAAGGTTTGATTTCGCTTTACATATTAATAACTAAAAGTATTGTAAATGTTTTTTGCTTCCATACATATTTTACATTGTAATATATTCAGTCCCAGAGGAGGATCCAGAAAATATTTTCGGGTGGGCACGCAAAACTAATATAGGGACTTAAGGAAAAACTATCAACAAAGGCTGATCCAGGGGGCGCAGATAGCACCCCCTTGGTTCGCCTTTGTCCAGTCCTAATATTGCTGATACAGTAGTGCGGCCCGCGGGCCTACAAGAATAAGCAAAATTGGCCCTTGGACTGAAAAAGGTTGAAGACCCCTGGCTTAGACCATATAAAGGATAGACACAGTATCTCCATGTTAACGACTGCTGTCCGAGCGGCGCTACGTCACGTGGTATTAAACACGTCATCGGTCACGTGAGTGAAGAATGCTTTTTCTTTCCTAGCAAGTTTCTCCCTATTCTTTTTAGTGTTTTAAATTGATCATGGTTCGATAGTGTGCTGCATGTAATTGCAAAGGAAGGGAAAAGAAAGGCGGAATTCACTCATTTCACAGATAAGAGCTTAGTAATGTATTTAATATTTTTTATTCGCATTGCAGCTAAATGATTTTTCCTGTTATCACAAACAATTCACACAAACATTCCCAGGATAATTATTCATGATTCATAGCTGCTTCTTTTAGAAGAATTTTTCGCTATTAAGCTTAATTTTTTTAAGAGCATGATGTGAAGAGATCGTTGAAAACAATATTTATTAATAATGTATTTTTATGCGTATTATGTAACGGTTAAAGTAGAGTTGCACCTAATTACTTGACTTTGAATTTTCATAGCAATTAACTTGTTATACATGATACTCTAAAAATTCTGAAGCAAACAAAATATGAAATTGTAAATTTATTTTCTTTCATAGAAGCAAGTGCATCAGACTATCAATGTTTTGCTTTTTATTAGATTGAATTTATTGGTGGCAATTAATAAGTTTTCATTTTGAAATTGCACAGTATGAATATAAAATATTACTGTCAAGAAGAAATATGAAAAATACGGGAAGGGGGTCCTTAGAGATGTATTACCTCAAGGGCGAACACAGAGGAGAGGTCATAGGGGTCATGACCTCCCAAAATTTGATTACCGGCCTATTCTATAGTGTGTTCTACTCATTAGAAAAACTTACTTAATTTGTTCGCAAAATTGCCAGTTAGGCCAAAACTAGGCCTTTCAAATTGTCAATTATAATTATATCAATTATTTTATTAATTGTTTTTAAATAAATAATTTTAAAGTATTACATGTCTGGTCCCATTTCTTATGGTTCTTGGACTTGGGTTTCAGGTAAGTCGGGTATGCGAAATTTGATGAACAAACCATTTAGAATGACAAGCCAATCTTTGGGACAGGTAGTAATATTTTAATTTGTAAATTTTCAAACCCTGTGTTAATTTTTATTTAAGCAAGTCTAGCACAACGCGTACACTATCAAAATATAGTAAATTAAATTAGTAACTACATAAATTTTGAGTAATTCATGTTTGTCAAAATGGGCAAATGTTATGTTTTTAGTATAAAATTCTTTATGGATATAAAATTCTTCAAATGTGAAATTCATCATTATTATTAAGTCAATAATTAAAATCTGGAGGAAACCTCCCGTTTAAAAAAAATTTTAGCTATAAAAATTCGGCTGCTTTGAAAAGAATATATTTTAGTCAGACACGAAGCTAGAAGCTTGTTGCAGGGTGAGGAGCTCAGAATGCTATAGGGGGAGCTTAATATTCGTTAATGTTTTGATGTATTTTATTAATATATTCAATAACATAAATATCTAAGTAGGCTATTATATTTAACATCAATGAATAAATTTCTTAACTTAAATTTTGCATTAAAAACTTACAGAGGTTTACTAAAAGTTTTCACTTCCCTTATCTTTATTATAGAGTACATGAAGAAAACAAAACATTTAAAGCAAAATTCTGAGGTAACTTATTTTGAAAAACTATTTTTCGAGTGGGGGGCTGACCACGTTTCCAGGGGGGGCCCAGGTTAGCTACAGCTCTGAGTTTAGTTAGGAATAATGAGTTACCTTTTACTATTTTTGTATTTCAGTTATGTAACGTTAGGAACTATAAAGTTTTGAAATTGATTAGTTGATTTATTTGATTTTTATGACCCAAGAGCATGAAGGCCTTTCAGTGTCAATTCGAGTTAAAGTATGAAAAAGAAAAGCCGTTTTTATAATAGAAATGATATGGAAAAGTAGGGCACTGGTTTATCGTTTTTGCAAGTATTACATTCGTATTAATGAACGTGATTTCTTAAACCATTGAAATTAAGAAAAGTTAATAATAGAAATAATTTCCGATAAAAAAAAAATATATATATATATATGGCCCGATTTCTGGTAAAAATCAATCAATCACCGTCTGTGTATTCGCTTTCAATAAGAATTCGCCTAGTCTACGCCCTAGTTGTCCTTTGCTCACGTGACAAAGGCGGGGCTTAACTTGGAGATCCAGACAACAGCGACACTCCTACTCACTGGGTCTATTCTTTATATGGTCTAAGAAAGTTTGATGCGGCGCAGAGACAGTTCGTGATGTCATTTTGACGTCACATATATTGCAACTACTGAGTTAGGAGCTTTGGTACTAAATTTAGTGATCATTAGCACTTTTCTGCTGAAGTAGTGATTTGCGAACATACTCTGCTTTAATTTCACTATTTTGAAAGTAAGCGGATATTTGTATCCTCAATCGTATTGTAATTACACGTGTAAAGACATAAATCGATAAAATTGTGTAATATTTAGACATAAATAAAAAACTATTTAAACACGACTACCACAGTTAAAATTATTTAATTAGGTGGATGACGATCGTTTCGGCAGTGAATGACTGCCTTTGTCGAATCCAGTTACAAAAGTGAAGGTAAACTTTACCGCACTAGGCGTATAAACACCACGGTGTTTATACGTGGAAATCTTAGCCAGTGTTTATCTGTGGAAATTTTTTGAATGGCCCGCTACCCAAAAAGGTTGGACAACCCTGCTTTATACTCACCAAAATATTTAATTTACTACAATGAATTAAAGATGGTCTTTTCTTTAATTAAACTATATGGTTTAGGGTAGATTATAGTCAAGTATGACAGAAGGATAACCTAGTAAAGGAGACATATACAATAACCAAAACGATAATTTACAATGTAATTAATAGAACAAGTTTAAATTTAAACTATAAAAACATTGTAATTATTTTACTTTTTTTATAACAAGCAACTTTTTAAAAAATTTGAAGTTTATAGTGCAAAGTCGAGCCATCTTGGTTTCTTTGAAAATTTGTCAATCACTTTATTTACATCAATATGAATGTCTCTGTGGATGTGTATTAAAAGTCTCTTCTGTCATCCGCGTTCGAAGCCAAGTTTGACGGCGCTTCAACGATAAAAAACTACGTTATGCTGAAGCAACACTTACTGTAAACGTAGTTTGAAAGACGAGTAGCTTGAAGATTCGTGAAAAAAACGTCTGGATCGCATTTCATCAAGAAGTTGGGAGTAAGACTTTTGTTTATTACAGTCATAACAAATAGCAAATAAAATATTCATTGTCTTTATGTTTTCCCTATTTAACTCTGACATGCGTGGGGCGATCGCCCCTTCGCCTCTCGCTAGATCCGCCAATACCTGGTACAAAACCCCGGAGGATGAGTCTCTACATTCTTAGCACAACGAACTCACATATTTGGAAGGCGGTGTGTCCTCAAAGGATTTTGAATGCCTGCACTCCCATTTTCTGCGTTATTCATTGAACACCAGAAGCTCCCCTCCCCCCACCCCGCATGTGTGTATATATATATATTTAGCGGATCTGCAGTAAAAGGTGTATTCTAGAGAGCTGAGGACTCTCCCAGCTCTTAATTTTACGAAGACCAACATGGGTCCTGTCTCCATCAATCAGCAATACTGTGAATCACCGACATTCATGTCCCTAACAAAACTATGATGTATATATATATATATATATATCGATATAAAATTAAAAGCTGCCGATATACAGTTAATTAAATCATATATTAAGTAAATAAAGTCGGCGATTTATACTATTTTTTGCATCAGGGAGGTCAACAACCCAGAACGACCCAGCTTATAGCATTCAACAAATGTAATCCACAATCAAGAATACCTGAGGATAATTAATACTTCTTTCAATATATTCATTGGTTTTCATTCTAGGCTTTCATAATTATAATAATTTCCAAATTACATCTCTAATTCTTTATTCAGATATGTTCATGGGTACTCATACGAGTACTTCTTGAGGGAGCTGAGAAAAATTAACGGGTGCTTCTTGGAGGACGGCTGAGAAAAATGATTTCCTCCTTCTCATAGCTGTCAAGAATTTTAGTGAATGTACAAGATTCCAAAATGCAACAAAAATAATTGATACTGCTTGACAATTAGTAATGAGCTAAAAAGTACCTTATTTTAAAATGTGACTGTAAAACTTTTGAAAGTGCATAACAATTTCGGATAATCAAATTTCTAAATGGCTAAGGGGCTTGAGCCTCCTCTGCGCCTGTATGAGCGCCCATGAATATACTATATATTTTTGCTTCTTTTTAAATATAAACATGCATTTGTTCGGTTGTATACGTTGCTGAAAATTTCAATATTGCATGTATCCTTAGCCTTTTCTGACCCGCAAATTCGAATCAGAAAGTTACATTGCTTAACCTTTGTTTGCTACCTAACGTTAATTTGTTTCTTAACATTGTAATCCTCCAACGTAATGTTCTCGTTTTTAAATCTTGATGACAACGCTGTGCCGCATCAGTCCTATCCTCATTTATTTTATTAAGGATCGAGAGAAGTAACATATTATGCAGCTGTCATTTTGATTTCTTTATTGTTAATTCTTGACATTTTTAAATTTGAAAATTTGATAATTAGTAGACCCCCCTTCAACCTGTTATCGAACAATCAATTTAGAAACTTACACAACTTAATGTAATTACACTACATTACACAACGTGGATAATTAATATTAATTTGCTTCACGTCCACATAAGAGTGGGTAATTCTAATGTAAATCTTAGATAAAATGTCTTTTTCTTAATAAATCGTATTGTCAAAATGCAATAAAGCTTAATGTGTGTCAATAATCATGCATTAAGCAACACTAACAGCCATTATGATAAGTAAGTAATTTTATATCCTCTTTGTTAATTAAGAAATGAAATTCCATTATTTAAAATTTGCGTCAGTCGAAATAAATTGATGCAAGATTGTCCATTAATCCGCTTCCACGAAATGCATTAATTTTTTTCTATCCTTTGTTGCTGCTAATGCATTCAGCATCCGAAATCTATGGTTGCCCTTTTTTTATGTTTCAGAAAAGATAATAAGACAAATGTGAGGTCCTTTAATGTTGAAAATCTAATTAGTCCGCAAGTATGCAAATGCCCTCAAGAATGCTTCCGATTTCCCGAAATCGTAATTAGATATCTTTGAATATTCTTACATTTATGTCGTTCTTTCTAATCATGAAACTGACAAACTCCATCGTTATAAATTTGAAATTGAATAACTCAGTTTTCTCGCCACTTGCAAACTTTAATGTACAGGCCTTGCACTTCCCAATTATACTAGTTATCCATCAGTTACAAACCATAAGTTTTTTGATAAAAGAGTCAGTTTTAAAATTAAAATAAATTTATTCTAAGTGCTCTGATGCAGTGGTAATACGTTCATTTCTAGCTCAGTTTGATGCACATCCAACTGTGCCGCCAAAAAGCACTTACTTATCGACTAACATAGACTTTATACAATAATTTTTGCCACCCACGTATATTTAGCTCAAACTAAAGCTTTTAATTTTTGGAGAAAAACCCACGAAAAACCCACA
>QLNU02015003.1:171769928-171796698 GCA_006491805.2 Dysdera silvatica
AACTATAAGATATACATATAGCAATTGATGAAGGGAAAGAACGGATATAAAATTTACAGCTATTACAAAATCACCAGCTTATACTAGAAGATCTAAATGCTAAATATACTCCAAAGTACTGAAAATAATAAAACAATACTATTCGAACTAATATTAGAAAGCTTAAACGTGCTACAAATTACTACAACTATAAAAAAATTGTTTTTATTAAATAAATCGTGCGTATCTAAATAGATGTTTTTCTTTTATTATTCTTGTTACTTTTTTGTTTTTTTTCATAGAGATAAAAACAACATTAACATTATTGGATTATTGCCACCATTCCAATTTTTTTTATTAAAATATAAAAAAATTCAACATTGCCACGATTTTGAAATTGATATCATTAATAACATTATTTCGAGGACACCATATTTTGGCAGCCGTATCATGAACAATTTGCTGTTTTGATAAATGATATATTTTTATATAAATGATTCATCATTATGACAAATGATATTATATCTGAATTAAATAAATTTCAGTTTTATATCGGCCATGAGGGGAAATGTGTTTGAATATTTTTTTCCGTTCGTTTAGTTGCTGTGATCAGAGGCGGCAATAGGGGGCGTGAAAGGGCGCGATCACGCCCCCAAATTCTGCAACAAAAAATATTTTTTTATTGCTGTTTAAATAACTTTGCTTGTTGGTAATAGATAACCGACATGGAATTTAATTTTAGTACATTTCCCTTTTTTATTGTCCAATTAAGTTAAAGTATGAAATTCATCTCCCATTGTGGATTTCGGCTCATATAAATCTCGCACGCCCTAACAAAATGCGAAGTGCTGCCGCTGGCGGTGACCGTACCAACCTTCAATTAATTTGTGTCTTATAGTGCTTGCAACAGAACATCGTCGCGTAACATCCCATGTTACGCGATGATGTTACGGGATGATTTCGGGTGACCTTCGAATTATGACCAGTCGTTCTACTTTGGGAAACAACCCCGAGACTACGGGGTAGAGGGGAAATGTAGCGTGTTACTGTAGCCGCTTTTACGGCTGAATGATAGCTGAAAACAAAATTTGCGGGTCGTTCCATATCAAATCAACATAATTTTAATAAAACGGAGGACCCTGGTTCGAATCCAGGATGGGGAAAGCGTCTCTTTTTCTCCAAAATTACATAAGCTCTAGTTTGAGCTGTAATTAATACGTGGGTGGCAAAATTGAGGTATAATAAAAATTTACCCTACAATCTCAGATTTCATGAATTTGACGTATTTGTACTATTGATAGATTTGTAGTACCAAATTTTTATTGAGATTGGTAAGCTCTGCTATAATTTTGAAAAAAAGTTTTTTTATTTTTGTATTGGGCAGCAGAACCATCTGAAAAGTAAAAAAAAACTTTTGGGGAATTTTTGGAATTTTGCTGTCAGAAAGTTTAAGAGTTTCTTTTGAAATGTGTAAACAGCAGCCGTATTATATTCTAAGCAGCCGAAAATAATTACGTAACTAATATGTTCAATTTCGCCCCCTTCCCCCACTTTAAAATATACTACAAAGGGATGGATTGAAATTTTTGTACAAGCTTCACATTTTTTGGAAATGCAAGTGTCGAAATTTCTTGATCAACTTCAATTAAAAAATGTAACCCGCTACATAGCTGTAATGTGTGAAGGAAAGTGGTCGTTTGGGTAATCATATGAGTCATAGTCATGTTTAAAGTAAAAAATTTTAAAAATTACTAAGTGCAAATCTTAGTATTCTTGAATTTTTCATATGAATAAAATACATTACTGACAAATCGAGCGTCAGTCTTAAATTATTATAACACTGAACCCATTACCGTCCCATATTTATATTTTGCCAGGTGGTTTACACCTATACCAGATATTCTTGGTATTAATTTGAAAATTTTTAAAAATGTGTTTTTTGAGAAATTAAAAATTTAATTTTAAATTTGACTAAATATTTTTTGTCTTAACTCATATGGTGTTGAATATCATAGAAGAGGGTAAGAAAAATTCTGTAAAATAACTGCTGACAGTTCTTTACCTCAATTAGGAGAGCTTCCACATCAATTTAAAGAATTCTCCTTCGTGCATTTTTGGCCAATTTTTGAAAATTTTAAATATCTGTAATTTCAAAACTAGTTGACCGATCTCAATAAAATTTGGTATTTTTACAAGTCCATACAAATGAGCCAAATTTCATGAAAATCTGAGATGGTGAGGTAAATTTTTTACTAAAATTGTATTTGACACGGAATGATCCATTCTTGAATTTTTCACCTGAATAACATGCATTACTCAAAAATTGAGCTTCAGTCTTAAATTATTTTAACACTGAACTCATTACCATCCCATATTTATATTCTTACAATGATTTACACCTATACTAGATATTCTTGGTATTAATTTGAAAATTTTTAAAAATGTGTTTTTTGAAAAATTAAAAATTTAATTGTTAATTTTAATTTTAACTAAATATTTTCTATATCGTAGGAAACGGTAGGATAAATTCTGTAAAATGACGCATATTCCAGCTGTATATCTTATTTAGGAGAGCTTTCACGTCAATTCAAAAAATTGCCCTTCATGCTTTTTTTGGTCGATTTTTGAAAATTTTAAATATCCGTAATTTCAAAACGAGTTGATCAATCTCAATAAAATTTGTCTAAAAAATTTTACAAGTCTATGCGAATAGTACAAATGCGCCAAATTTCGCGAAACTCTAAGGTGGTGAGGTTTATACCCTGTGTTGAGTTGACATGGAATGACTCCATCGACTGCCATAGAACGTAAGATGTTAGTATTCTTCGGAAAATTATGAGTTCATTGCCCCACGGTCACGTGCTATTGACACATTCATCTTTCCTACTATTAACCTAGGTTCGGCTTCCAATAATATCGTAGAAGGCATGCGGTTTTTTCCCACCGTAGTTCAGGGTTTGGTTCCCGTGGCAGCAGAGATTCAGATTCCTGTGAAAACTGTGGTCCCGAAACAACATTACCTTTGATGACTTGCTCTATAAAATACAAAAACAAAGAATTCAAAACCGTATCTTTTTATATGGCAGTAACTATTCCGATTCGCCGGCGCTTGATGGAATGAGCTTCTGTGTTCAGAATCTTCCATACAGTGACGATCCAATGAGTTGTTCACTTAAATCTATTTATTCCTTTGTACGATATAGTAAGCTTTTCAGCGGATATCTATAGCAGAAAGAATCATGGTATCATCGTTTCCTTCTTAATTAATACTTTCCATATTTGTACTAAACATCTACCTCTTTTATTTCATTTACTATCTATTACTTCCACGTCTGCTAATTATATCCAATCCTGGGCAGCGGGGGCTTTGTCAGACCCTAAAGTCTTTACCCTTTGCTGCCTAGACAGATCAAATTAATAATAAATTGTGAATCATTATCACCACACGTAAATAGTTATGTCCGTCTGAATAAAGTTTTATTTAATTCGAGTTTAAAGGAGAAAAAAGAAAGAGAAAGTATGCTTGTCTATAACAGCAATCTGCGTTTGACATTGGTTTGTCTAAGTAAAATTATACTGATAAAATTAGCTTAAATTAAACTGTTATTTTTTTAATTTATATATCACTATGGCAATGGTTTAAGAGAGAATTGTTTTTCCCTGAGTATACAGAGATAACTAAACTTCCCATATGTTCACAATGATTAACATAGGTATGCGTAATCCTCCATGTGATTAGTATAAATTAAACCAAGTCTGATTTATTAATGATATCAGATAAAATTCTCTTCATCTCTATACACTTACTGAATAGTAAGTAATAAAGGAGGATATACTGCTGGTGCGAAAATTACAATAAGTTCCTTTCTTTTCATTATTCATGACCTTTCTGTGCGTCTGTGCATATTTGCTGTCTTTTGTACTATACCAATTGTCTCAATATATGCAATGAAATGCATAAAACTTCAAAGTATACTACTTTATGATTTTCTAAAATTTTTCATTTGTCGTTGACTTTCACAATTACTGCTGTGCTTTAGAATTATCAATAAAAGTCTTCACGAAGTCCGGAATTGGGTAAAACAAACGCTTAAAGGAAAAGTTAGGATTGCTTTTTTTGAATAAATATGTTCTATTTGTGGGAGTAAGATTTATATTCGTTTTATCTAGTTTTATACTTAATTGTTTATAATTAATCTTTACTAATTAATGTTCTGAATTGATATTTATTTCGAAAAATAATACAAATTTAACACTGGAGCCATTAAACTAATAACGATGTATCATTTTTGTTTCAAGCTCTTGAATATTTATAGACTGAAAGCCGAGTAATAAATTAGGCTATAAATATTTAATGTAAATTAATTGGAGAACTTCGACATAATTATTATTTCTCGTTAAATTGTCTCTTGTGTAAAGCGAGCTAGTATTTATTAGCCATTCACACAACAAGTTTAGGTATCCGTGAAGTGTCTAATACTTCGATTAAAGTACTTGAGGTTCATTAGGTTATAATCGCTAGATTAAGTACCACTTGCTTTACAAGCAAAATTAAATAGTTTAATTTATTAATCCATACCCTTTTATGCCAGACTTCGACGGTTTCCATGGCTACCCATATACATATTTTAAATCGATATATGCAATGCACACAGGAGCTTTATAGTAACATATCATTTGCATAAATTAATATAATATGACTACAGTGGAATGTATTAGGAAGTATTACTATGTGCATGCAAAATTACCATTTTGTTTGTGAAAAAATATTATTGATTAATATGTACTTGTGTCTCAGTAATATATTTAGGATGTGGCAAAGTAAATCAGTCTTTGATGTAAATGAGATCCTTACACTTTTAAATGGCCTTTAAAGCATCAATCACAAACGAGCAATTGTGTACATGGGCAAGCCAATAACTCAGTATATATAAAAAGACATTAGTAGCACTGCTTACCTATAGACACACTAGTAACTTAGTATATGGAGAGACCAATAGCCTATACAGGGTGGTCCTGAACTCTACTGACAAAATAGAAGGGTTTGTTAGGAACACCAAATAAGGCATATTTGCCCATATCCCTGTATCCACAAAGGGTCCGGTTTGGCTGTAGAATGTTAACTACTGTGTACATCGATGTCGTTGCTACTTAGCCAATTACGTAAAGTAAATACAAATTTTGATACATAATTTAAATGATAATATAGTAGAGACAAAGAAATCCGAAATTATTTTCCTAATCATTATCTGTGTTACTGTGTAGTGAAAATAAGCCTAAAAATGGCTTTCTTAACACACTGGAAAAGAGTTGGCAATTGCCAAGTATGTGTAACAGGTGAAGAACATCAAAATAAAAATTTTTTGTTTAGTGAGTTTTTTTTTCCAAAAATTAGCCGTTCGGGCACTACAGTGAATTTAGTGTTTGCACCACATTCAAGGTTTCACAAATGGCTACAATGCACCATTTCAAGAATTTTTCAAATTGTTTAATGTGAACAGACATCGGGCTCTCTCCAGCGATTTTTTAAAATCAGTCAAATTCGCCAGAATTGTATGTGTAGAATCCATGGTCGCAACTGAAGCGACAGATTCTACATATACAATTCGGAAATTCAGTCCCAGCTATTCTGCGTTAAATGGGCGTAAATAGCAATCGTGTATTAACAAATTCAAGGGAGATAACATATTCATTTCCGTTATTGGTCTCAGAGATTTGTAGGTGGGGAGGCTTTAGTTAGTCCTAGACTTCTGTTTTTTTTTCCATTTGCTTAATTTGTATTTTTAAATCAATAATTTTTTAAATGAGAAGGGAGGTTAAATTTTTGCTTGGAGGATGATCTTATCTAGCTCTTCCTTTACGTTTATTATTATGTTATAGGTGTACACCATGTAAAAAAGAAATTAAAATTCTCGTGAGTTAAAAAAAACTATATTATGGCAAAATGAAAGTAACAGAATACCTTTTACACAAATAATATTAATGATTTCTGCTTTGTATTATATTAAGACTAACCGTGTATAAAAATATTAGTATGTTTAAAAATAGCTCAAAATGTCCTTTCGTAACATATAAAAATGTTCATGGTCATATGATTAATTGATGAAAAATACGCATTTTTGAATAGGGTAACGGACGTACCGTTTTTGGACAAGAGTTTCACAAGCTTACTAATTAAGCCTCAAATATTATAAAGTTTTGAATCTTATACCAAAAATAAATATTTTTTAAGACTTCAGTGTACTAAATTACTAAAACAATCACAATATTTCAAAAGAAGAAAATTTTATTATCATCAAAAATTTTTTTGTCCCAGTAACGAACGTGCAACTAATGGTAACGGGCGCACCTTTTCCAAATTTGAAACTGAAGGAACATTTTTTTTTCATTTTACAAGTATTTATGCAACAGCATAAGATGAAAATGTTGCAGATCAAATGATATTAGGAAAATATAAAAACAAAATATGAGTATTAATTAAATCTTCAATACAGTACTTTTAAAGTGGTGTCGACCACGATTGTGGAGCCTATCATCACTCGATTTCAGATTTATTAGTTTTGAAATAAAGTATGGTTCTCCGGGAAGAAAGAGCTTCAGTACAAAAAGCTTTCGCTTATAACACAGTATAGCAAGTAGGATTGCCGACATATTAACGACTTTTTTTCTTCGGATTTTAATTTTCCGTCAAATATATGAAATCCTGTTGTGTGAAATGAAGGGATGTTCATATTGAAAGGGAAAAGACCTCAAGAACAAGTATCTTAAAAATCAGAATCAATAAAATGTTCTTGTTAGTATAACACAGGGTAACAAGTACGATCCCAAAATTTTGAAGGAATTTTTTCTTTTCAAGAATTTTTAATTTTCCCTGAAATAAATGCTGCCTTGCTCTGTGAAATCAAGCAATAAACATATGGAAAAGGGAAAGTTTTAAAGCAGTATTTTAATAAATAACGACGGTAAACCTGTCTTTTGCTTTTAACGCAGGGTAGTAAGTACAGTTCCCAACATGACATCGCATTTTCTCTTTTGTTTTCGCTTTTAGTTTCAATTTTCCGCGTAATGTCTTAAATATCCTATTTATAATTACATACTTAATTTTTTCTTACTGTTTCGTGTTTTTAAAGTATTTTAATTATTTCAAATATATAATTCTTATATATTTTTCCAGTCCCTTGCAACTTTTCTCACGACAAATAAGTTGTAATCTCTATTAATTCTGTTTCCAAATTTCTAGTACATGGTTGACAACATGGTTTAGCGCCAAGAAGAAACTGTAATTTTAGAGGTAGCATCACAAAACAAGCCTTCTTTTCTTTGTTTACTAAAATAAACTACATTTGATTGTACATGAAAACAACAGACGTGCTGTACCGCATTTGAGCTGATTGGGGTTCATTCACCTTTCTGTAGAACTTAGAAATGCATTTTTGTTTGTAATGAGACGAGACACGCACTTGCTCGCATTTGATTCTAGCTGTAGATGAAGAGCGCGTGTGGCTTACTCATAATTTGAATTAAACGGAATATCATTAACATATTTATGATTCATTCCTAAATTCTAATTTTCTCACTCCAGTGAGATGAAAAAATTTCTGTAAAGAGAAATAGCATGTTGTTCTGCTATATATGCAATTATTTGCGTATGTGTGTGTATACGTACGTGTGTATATATGCAGTAAATCCTCCCTTAGAGATCACGTTTTTCGGGAATTTTTTCCCGTTAATTCAATGTTAAATTTACCTTCATTCAGAAACCATAATAAGCCATATTCTCCCCCTGGGGGCAATCCCTTTTGAGAAAACGAGAAGAAAAAATTTCACTTCTGTTTATTTTCTGACCCTAATAAGTAGATCATATAATTAAACTGTAATCTTCGGTCTTTGAAGTTTTACAAACAACATATAACACATTTATTTTGCTTTAAAATTGAATTTTGATTTCAAAACCTTTTTTTACCCTTTTGACTTACAGTTTGATTCTGATGAAAAACAATTTGTAACTAAAATAATTTTAACGTAAAAACAAACTACCATTGATTTTGTTTAAAAAGTTATAAATTTCACAGCTTGCTGTCAGAATTTCAAATGTATAGCCCTCCTTTTTATTATATATTTCGCATGGTAATGTGAAATTAAATGTTGCCATTATATGTATAATTGCAATCATAGGCATCTACAGTTTTCGAGTTTTATGGAGGTTTTTTATATATATATAGGGTTTTTCTCTCTCTCTATCTCTCTTCATTAAAATGCTATGTTTGGTGCTAAAACGATTAATTTGGCAATTGCGGAACTATTCTATTGGTAATACTGTTTTCTGTAATTGATACTCACTGCAAAGATATGCAAATTCTTTAGAAAGTTAATAAGCGTGTTTGACTCTTAAAACTACGTGTGTAACCAGCTCAGAGGGGGTTTCTGTATTTGGAACGCAAAGTTATTGAGCTTATCTATGCAACGTCTGTAAATATTCTATAAGGGAATCAAAATTTTTCATTTAGCGAACGCAAATAAACGATCTTTTATACACATACCTTTTATGGAGTCCACCGAGATATTCAACAAGGTTCGAGTATGATCTCTTACAAATTATATCATACTATTCTCGAACAAAACGAACAAATTAAATAGAATATTATAAATTTAGATATAATATATATTTAAATTTAAAAAACTGAATTCAAATATCAAAAGTGGAGGAATTTTTCTAGAAATCAGTAATTTTGCCCGGTTAAAGCTTAAATTATTAATTGCACAATTTTCATAACATTCAACGCCTCTTTGGATTGTAAAAATAATTTATTCACTAATTTCTATTAAAAATAAGTGAAAAAATAACTTTTAATTTACTCGATAATTTACTATGTTGTTTAGAAATATATTCCTCCAAAGAAATAATAACTAGGATGAGAAACTAAGCCAGTTAAAACTACCAAATGATCTCTAAAATCAATAAATTTTTACTGCTGCTCTAAAACACATCCGGTACTTACTTTTTTAAATTTCCGTGTACACAGTATATTTACAACGTGAATATTAAAACACATATTATTAGAACTAATTAAACTTTTTGCTTTTTTGGTAATTAATTCGTACTGTCATTTTGTTTTATTTTTAATTAACCTATCAATATATCAATAGGTATTAAAAGAAACTTCAGAACTAGGCCTTTGAGGAATGGAAATAAATAACTAAAAATTGTATCAAGATTATCATAATCTGCATCAGTGAACAATCTGTTGCTCTTTTCAAATATTGTGTAAAGTCACTGGTTTTCCAAAGTGGGATCCACAGACCGACGGGAGATCCACTTCCCATCTGGGACCGTCTTAATTGTCTTTTTCCATTACAGGGAGTTGGTGCGATCAAAATTATATTCATAATGATACTATGATGTCATTTATCTTTTCAGGTTTGGGCATCGTTAATAAATCTTAATGGTATAAAGGGATCCTAAAACAAAAAAAGATGAAATATCAGTTTTAAATGACATTCGGCTGACTTTAAAAGCGACAGCAAATTTTATATGGCTGCCATGGAAAAAAGACGTTCCGTAACTTCGTTCTTCATTATCATTCCTTCCAAAACTATTTTTTATACCTTGCGTCATAAAAAATTTGTTCATTTGGATGGGAAAGAAGAAGAAGAAGTAGTAATTTCTCAATCGCTCTCAGTTAAAATTGGTTCAAGCAATTAAATCAAACAATTTACCTATTACAAATTTTTAACATCAAGAATAGGAAAATTAAATCCAGTCAAACGTGACGATGATGCTAGTAAAATATGAAGATATGCTGAAAGATACAGAGAAAGATACTACATGATACCTAAATATATCCGTAAGGATATGAAAGATATCGGAAAATACAGGTAAAGATGCTGAAGAATACCAAGAATTATACCGGATGCTACCGATGCAAATACCAGAATTTGCCATAAAGGACAATTTATTTCAATAATCGGCAAAAGACTATTTGTCTGTATGAAGGACACGAAATCTCGTTAAAAGGGAGTAAAGGCTTGCTTGCTCGCTTTCTTTTTGGTTTTACGGCTCAAAGACTACAGTGGTCATGCTGCGCCGGGACCTACTGTTTTCCGAGGAATCCGAACCTCTTAAGGCCTAGGGAACCAAACCCCGGACTACAGTGAGCAGTGCGATCTTTATGAGATCTCTGAGTAAGCGTTCTTTGCACTGCTGGGAGTCGAACCCGGATTAGCGGCGCACTAGGAGAACGCGTTACCACACTGCGCCACCGCAGGGCGGAGTAAAGGCAAAGATAGAGAAAGCCAATTTGTAGTAAAGAGAAATAAATTACAAAAGATTTCATGCATTATGTATCAAGAATGCACTAATAGGATATACATGTCACTTATATAGCCATAGTATACATGGTAACATGTATGCATTTGGACTTGTTTAGAAACAATCCTCTTCTCTACACCCTTAGTTATTATTAACACGTTTGGGGGACGATCTCTGTACTACAAGTATCTCAAGCATGTAATATTAACCTCTTAGAATACACGATATGTAATATATGCAAGTGTTTGTGTTTTTACAATGCAAGAACAGAAAGGCCATGCTGCATCTGGACAGAGTTTTCCCGGAAATTCGAATTTTCTTTGCCAAGGAAATCAAACCCAGAACCATGGTGAGCAGAAAAATGGCATATTCGGTCTATGATACCATTGAAAGTCAAACTCGATTAATGCCACACTGAATGCATTTATAACTACGAATAGTTAACTTTGCAGGCTTCCATGAACACGCTGGCCAACTTTTTAAATTATGGCGCATTCTTCCTTTCACTCTCTTAGTAAAATATAAACTTGCACTCCTTATGTACAAAGTCACAAAAGGTGACCTAGTTTTACCTTTCTCTATTTCACAGACGACACATGATTACAATACACGTCACCAGGACGATATCAGGCTACCGCGGACTCGCACAAACTATAAAACACACAGTGTCTCCGTTACGGGTTCTAAAATCTGGAATTCGGTTCCCCAAGAATTTAAATCTCTCTTTTCTCACCCTTAAAGCCAAAATCTTTGATTAGTACTTAAATCAAGTATGCTCTGCCTGCTACTTCTGCCTTCCCACTCTTTCCTTTTAGTTTTCAGTTCTTCCCCCTCCTCTGCTCTCCCTGCTCTTCCTTTTCCATTTTTCTTTTGTCTGCCTTTCCTTATAAATGTCCTCTAAAAGTGCACCCGCAACGGTCAACTCAAAATTCATTTACATTTTTCTACTGTTTTCGTTTCTCCTACTTCTTTTCTCGGTACAGGCTACAAGGAAAAACATTCTTACTCTGCAGCCCACAAAGATTCCACCTTTGGACTTCAACCTTCACTTGTAACGTCTTCGAGTCAAGACTCTGCTCATAAACTCTGTAAATGTTATACACCAGCGAATGTAAATCTCTTAATAACAATGCGGATTTGTACGCGCGAATCAATATCGTTATTGTTTCTTGTTGAATACGAGAAATCCCTTGCTTTTTCTACCGGAAAGAGAGCCCCGTTACTAGCATCGCTACTGCTCTCTTTCCTTTTCCCAAGCAAATCGTTTTTATAGTCTCCTGATGTATAAAATAATAAGGAATAAAGTATTACTATTATTATTATTACTACTACTACTATGCTAACGTACGGCCGTGGAGCTGCATTTTTTTGAAGAATTCCAACTTCTAAAATTCTAGGAAACCTACCTCCGGATCAACATCACACTAAGTGAACACGTTTGCACTGCGCTACCGTAGAGCCTTAAACCAATCAGTGGTAGATACAGTAAGGGGGTGAGCTCTCTACGTATTCTAAAACTTCTCATGCTGTTCCTTACCAGTCTCCCCCCCCCCACCACATGGCATTAAGCTGCCTGATATAGAGCTTTTTTTTACTTTACAGGTACGTCCCAGCCTCTCCTAACAAATATTTACATTTTTCCATAAACGAGTTAAATTAGCATAAATATAATTAGCAATATTTTTCCATAAAAGGTAGTCTTTTTTTAAGAACTTCGCAGTATCCTATTATCCTGCTAAAATTGCGTACATATCTGCAGGATACATCGAACCCATTCACGTTACAACTTTTTCTTTTATGAGAAATGACTAATAATAATATTGGTTGTGTTGTCAATAATAGCAAGCATATTAAAAGGCTCCTTTCCCCGTGAGAGATCTGTGAGGCATGATAGCAGGAATTTTCGAATTAAATAGCCCTCAAATGCTCTTCCTCTGTGAAAATTGTAGCCTTAGGTTCAATGAGGTGTAAATGAGGCACGAATGAAACAGGGGTAAATCCAGGAAGGAGAAGGTGCACGCTAAAGATGAGTTCAGGTTCATTTTTCGAGGCCCGAGCCCGTTCCGGGCTGAGCCCATCTTATCGTTAGTGCTCGCCCCCTCCGGGAATAACAAACTTGCACATATTATTTATCTAAACTCAACGAATTTTAGAAAATTGCTCTAAATTGACTTAAAAGCTTTGCGCCTCCTTCCTTACGACAAAATCTTCCGGATACGTCTTTAAAATTAAACGTACATAATGACAAAACATGTTACATTCTCTTTCAAAATGATATATCTTCGCTTATTTACAACAATCCAAGTCAAAGGGTATTATTTTACAGGATTATAAGGTAAAATAATGCAGAAAAATTACAGGAGCCCAGCGTTTGTGTTTACCATAATCGAATGTGAATAACAAATCTTAAAATACCCTTAAATTTCTGGTTTACAAAATATCAGATTTCTTTATAAATATACAAAACCAGAACATTATTGAGAATTCAGAATACTTTGTATTTAGTATTTGTTCTGGAATGTTTTAAATTTCACCTCAAAGAATTATTTATTTTCTAACTTAAAATCGAGAGAATTTTTTCCATCGGAAAACTCCAGGAAAACATATCCGATTCTTCGATTTTGTAAACGAGTTTCCGATAATTGCTGTACTGGCGATGAAGGCGACAACGCAGGCAAAATGATCCATTGAAAATCAATAGGTGATACAATTAAATTTCTGGAACTCTTAAAATATAGCAAAATTGGCACCGTAAGCTAAAACGATGACAAACATTTTGAACATTAACGCAATTTTATATTACTTGCTTTCAACTGCTTTTAGGTACAAACAAAATTACCTGAGATTCAATTGTATTGCAGAGATTCTTAGCATACATATTTTTTTATTATCCGTTGTGATCTACTTAGGAGGAAAATCACCAGAGTGGTTGTTTTTAAACATCACACAAAAACCTTTATTTTTCCTTTCAATTAGATTCGATAACTCGTTCCCTCTTTTATTATATGCATTCTTGATTCTTACTTTCATGTTACATCCCGTGATTGTCTCGATTTCTTCTCCTTCTTTTCGGTGCTAACATTCAACCATCCTGACGGTAAAATCGTCCCCGGTTTTACAACTAAATTGTCCTTACTCCGTCATTAATGTTTGTAACAACAGCATTCAACAATAGTAGCGACTAAAATAACTAATAAACTTCAGAATAACTTAAAAATAATAATAAACAATATAAGCAAACTTATGTTGCAATTATAAGTTTTAAAACTAATCAGAAGTTAGTACGTCACCATCACACTCGTTTTCTTCTCCAGACTCAGTTTGACAGCGCATGACTTTAACTGATTGACATGGGCTGTGGTACAATAAAATCTTCCCTTCTCCTTCTATTCTAGTTGCGTACTTCTGTATATATTGCTAGGTAGCACCTCCATAATTATTAATGGACCACGTTATTTCGCTTTCGTTTTTGTTGGGTTTCCGGTATGTAAAGGTGATCTTCTTACAACTACTACTTCGCCGGGTTCGAAGTGTATTGCACGACTTCTTTTCTTATCAGAAGCAATCTTCATTTTCTCCTTATTTTGTTTAATCTCCTGAACCGCATTACTCTGTAGTGTTTCGGGGTTGTTCCATTCTTTTGCATCTGGATCTGCCAACATTCTAAGGATACTATCGCAGGGAATATCCATGCAGTATTTTGAAGGATGTGCAACTTGTGGTTTCGTTTACGACATTGTTCAGATTTCATTCACATTGCTTTAATCTTTTGTCCCAACCTTTGTGCTGGGGATCGTTCATACATGTTGAAATTACTGGCAATATGAAACGATTTATTCTTTCGACCATACAATTCCCTTGAGGACATTGCATCGAAGTCAGAGGGTAAGAAATGCCATTATTTTATAATATTTATTGAATGCATAAGACGTGAAGAACGTCCCTCCATCACTAATTATTCTTTCAGGTAATCCAAAATCTTCTACGAAGCCCTGCAATGCCTTCAGAACATTTTAGTAG
The DNA here is from genome assembly GCA_006491805.2 of Dysdera silvatica. Classification (NCBI taxonomy): domain Eukaryota; kingdom Metazoa; phylum Arthropoda; class Arachnida; order Araneae; family Dysderidae; genus Dysdera; species Dysdera silvatica. The sequence continues at coordinate 171,784,237 of QLNU02015003.1, forward strand.
ATGTAGATTTTGTTGGGTACAGTCTCACGAATCTAGTGAAATTGTCGATAATGACGAGTAGTTCTCGATTGCCTTTGGCACTCCTAACGAATAGACCGAGATGGTCTAAGTGTATTATTGTAAAAGGCCTTTTTCCCGGCTTTATTGGGTGTAGGAATCTTTGTCGTTTACCACTTGGAACTTCGTTCACGAGACATTCAAAGTTCATTACTATGTGCCTTCGGACATAACGCTTCATTGGGGAGAACCAATGTAACTCCTTTGTTTTTATTACAGTTCCATGGCAAAATGCCCCATTAAATCATGAAATTTTATTGCAATGCCTTTCCTCATGGATTTCGGTACAGCGTAAAGTAGCGATTCTTCATTTCCTTGTTTAATTACACGGTATAGTCTATCTTTCTTTAATGCGTAATTTTCCACCTTCTTTCCTACAGTAGTCCGTTCATCCACTTTTTACTTCAATATATTAATGAAATTACATATTTCCGCATCAGCGTGTTGAATCATCAATATTTGGTCATCCACACTTAGTGTCAGGCATACCTCTAAACTATTTTCGATAATTACATCTACAGTATCCTCACAGTTTGATACAGGCCCTCTACTCATCACACCTACGTAAGCCATTCTCATTCCTGCCCTATGCCTAATATTAAAGTTGTATTCTTGAATTAGATTGGACTATCGAGCTATTTGGGGACTCAGTGATCTTTTAACATTGAGATACACTAATGCCTGGTAATCAGTAACTATTGTAAATTCGATTCCAATCAAATATTCGCGCAGTCTATCCAATGTTCATACTATTGCCATTGATTGTAATGCACTTGAATGATAGTTCTTTTCTGCTTCGCTTGTCTTTTTACTCAAACACAATAAACAAGATTCCATTTTTTTATCTCTTCCTAACTCTAATAACATTTCCCCCCCCCGTTCCAATTGAACTGGCATTAGTATATACCTCGGTTTCAGAATTAGAATTATACAATGCCAACACTGGTTGACTAGTCAAATCGTTTTTCGGTTCTATAAATGATTTTTACTGTTCTTCCTTCCATTCAAATTTTTCGTTCTTCCGCGTAAGTATGGTTAAAGGTTCAGCTTTAACTGCATATTTGGATACAAATCGCCTGAAAAAGCTCGTGAAGCCTAAAAATCGACGTATTTCATGTACATTATTCGGTCAAGGGAAATTTGTAATTGCTGGTACTTTTCTCAGACCTGACTTAATTCCACTTTTTTTATTATAAATCCCACGTACTCAACTTATTTCTGCATAAACTCACATTTCGATGGTTTCAATGTTAATTTTGCCGATTTCAGGCATTTTAAAACTTCGGTCAGTTTTCCAATCATCTCTTCAAACTTTTTTTCTGGAATTATTTTATCGTCCAAATAACATAATACTTTGGTATCAAGAAGTGGTCTTAACACGTGATTCATCAGACGTTGAAACTCTGTAGGGGCGTTGGCCAAACCGAAAACCATTTTCTCAAACTGGCCTGTCTCTTCAGAAGTTATAAAGGTAGTTTTTATTTTCGCATCTTCAGTAAGGGGTATCTGCAAATATCCGTAGGCAAGATCTAAGGAACTGAAATATTACATCCATGAAGACATTCTAGTAGGTCATCAATGCGGAGCAGTGGGAATTTGTCCTTAATTTTCTATTCATTTAGTCGTCTGAAATCTATCACTAGACGATCTTCTTCTGTTTTCTTTTTTACAAGTAATACGGGACTAGCATATGGTGATCGCGTATCCGAAACTATGCCATGTTCTCGCCATGTCCCAATTATTGTCTTTATCGCTGCACGTTCTTCTGCATTTGTTTTATATGGCTTAACACACACAGGTTTGCTTCCCTCTACCTTCTTAATGTCCATCGAGATCAAATTCGTATATCCTAATTCAGCTATATTTAGTGTGAAACGTTCTCTGTAGTTGTTCAGTACTTCCTTCCTTCTTTCCTTGCGACAAACTCTCTTCAATCCTAATATCCTCTGACGTAATCAAGCGTTCGTATTAAAAAAGATTAAAAAAGTTCGTAAAAAGAAGATTTTATTCTGTTTTGGCTTTTATATTCGTCTCTAAAATTTCATAATAATTTATTTCAACGTATTTATACTGTTTCCGCAACTTACGTATATTCTACAATTTTCTCAAAAGTTTTTCATGTAATTTAACCTCTTCTGATGATGATTCGCACAGCTCGAATCGAAACGTAAAGTTTTAGCAATAAATAATCGTTTTGCTATACAGCTGACTACCTGAAAATTCGTTGTTGATTATTATAATGCGCTGTGAAAGTCCACATGAAACAATAAAGTGTAAGGAACTGTTCCTTCGCGTCTTGGCTTTGTCTACTAAATAATTGCTATTTGTAATTGTAGGATTAGATCTTGTTTTTGGACAGCCCTTAGAAACGTAAGCATATTCATTACAATGAAAACGTTTAGGCTCACTTTATTCATTTCGAACTGGTTTGTAATATCCCTCTCTATCCTCCATGTTGAAAATTATTTGACGTAGAGGATCGGTAGGAACCCGATTTTATGGGTCCAGGGTTAATTTGATTACATGTTCTCGTCTGATTTGGAAATTGTCGGTGTTTAATTCCGTATTCCGAGAAGTTGTTCTTTTGGTTCCTTTCTGAGTCAGTGCAATGATTGCTCATCAGTTGGGTTGTCTTCTTTTTTCCTCTAATACTTCGATACTCGTCTAACTTATATGCCAGTTCATTTGGAGATACGAACTTAGCCCAATCATCGACGAAATGTTCCCTGACTTCATTCGATACCATGCGTTTTAATTGGTCGGTAATAATTCTTTTAACCTATTAAAGTCATTCACTTGTAAACCTTTGATCCATTCTTCGAAGCAATTCCTTAATTCAAACACGAAATTCCACCATGTATTACCAGTTGTCTTCTGTTGGTTCATAAACTTTTGACGAAATTTCTCTGAGCTTTATTTGAACCTTTTTAATAATACACTTTTTATGTGCTCGTAATCACTTGATGCTTCCTCTGGTTCCTTCGCTATAATTTGGGTTATTTCGTATGATAAGAACCCTAGAACGTGTGATATCCAATCCCCTTCTGGTAGAGTCGCCTTTCGTGCCTGTCTTTCAAATAAAGTTTAGTAATAACTGACATCTCCCTCTTTAGGGTCAAATCTTTGTATTAGTTTTTGTGAATTATAAAGATTTCCGATGTCGGGGTTGCGTCGATGTACCATGGTTTCATTTGCTTGTGGACGATTTTCGGTCTCTATCTTCAGTTTGTCTAACTCAAGTAGTCTTTCCCTTTCTCTTTCTTCCCTTTCCGTACGTTCTTTTCCCTTTCACTTTCTCTTTCTTTCCTTTCCCTACGTTCTTCTTCCCTTTCACTTTCTCTTTCTTTCCTTTCCCTACGTTCTTCTTCCCTTTCCCTACGTTCTTCTTCCCTTTCTGTTCTATCTGCCGCTATTTTTTCCAACATACCTCTTACTTCGTCTTCATCATATTCCTTGCTGTTCACATTTTACTCTTTAAATTGCTGACCCTTAATTCAGGTGACGCCTGTTCGCCCATTTCTTCAGCTAAAAGTCTCAAGTCCGCCACTGTTTATTTTGTCAAGTAGGCCATCACAAAATCCTAAGTTCCTAAATATACTTTATTATTTTGGTATAACTTCCTGAGAACCTTACTTCTGTAATTTCGCTTCTTTAACTTTACTTCTTTAGGTTTACTTCTAAATCTAATTCCCGAACTAATGTGATTAGATCACATTTTCTGGTTTTATTTAAATATGCCATTGCAACAGCTAATAAATAAAGGTAAACAACTCACGTTTAATCCACCTTTTCTTTATCTCGTTTTTATCGAATTTTGTTACGTCTTAGCTAATTTTTCCGGTCTTTTAGTAGCCAAGCTCGCCAATGACGCCAAATTTGTTAACCTTGCTTTTTCCTTATTTTACTTTCATCCAATCTTCCTACGTCTTTCGGCTTTAATCCTCTTTAACCGTCTTCATCTTTAATCGTTCGTCTTTATGGTATATGTCTTTTTGTGATTCGTTTTTACGTTATTCGTCTTTACGTTTTTGGACGATGAGGGAATCAATCCGATTTGTGATTTTGTTGTCCGTTGTGATCTACTTAGGAGGAAGATCTCCAGAGCGGTTGCTTTTAACACATCACCCAAAAAAATCTGGAATTTTCATTTCAATTACATTTGATAACTCGTTCCCTCTTTTATAATATGCATTCTTGGTTCTTACTTTCACGTTCCATCTCGTTGTTGTCTCGTTTTCTTATTCTTATTCTTTTCGGCGCTAAGAATATATCATCATCATCATATTCAACCATTATCTATCCACTGCTGGATGAAGGTCTCTCCAAATGCTTTCCACACAAGTCTATCCTGAGCAATTCGCTTCCACGTCACCCCAACCTGTTTTCTTATTTCATCCACCCATCTAGTTTGAGGACGTTTTCTAGGTCTTCGGTGGTCTCTTGGAATCCAGTTCAGAATTTCTGTTGTCCATCGTTGATCAGTTCTTCTTGCAATATGCCCAGCCCATCGCCATTTCAGCCCTTTTACTTTAACAATGATGTCCTCTACTCTAGTTTGCTCTCTCACCCAAGTGTTCCTTTTTCGATCTCTCCTAGTTATTCCAAGCATGCACCTCTCCATGCTCCTTTGCGTTGTCTGTAACTTTCGTATTGCTCCAACTGTTAGACTCCATGTCTCTGATCCATAAGAGAGGACTGGCAATACACACTGGTTGAAGACCTTTCTTTTTAGACACAAAGGCAATTTCCCCTTCAGGATAAAACTGTTTCTTCCAAATGCACTCCAGCCAAGTTTAATACGTCTGTTGAGTTCTTTCATAATGTTGCCATCCATTGAAATCAGCTGGCCAAGGTAAATATATGAATCAGCAATTTCTAGCTCAGTGTTGTCAACTTGTATTTTTGTTTCCTCTACAAAATTATTGAACATGATCTTAGTTTTTTGTAGGTTCATCTTGAGTCCAACTTCTTCACTTCTAGTTGAGAGCTCTTGTACCATGTCTTGGAGTTCTAATGGGTCCGTTGAAAAAATAACAATGTCATCAGCAAACCGCAGATGATTTAAATATTCACCATTTATTTTTATTCCCTTGTTATTCCAATTTATCAGCTGAAAAATCATCTGTAAAGCAGAAGTAAAAAGTTTTGGAGAAATGGTATCTCCCTGCCTCACCCCTTTGCCAAGTTTGATAGTTTTGGTATCTTTATGTAACCGAAATTTTGCACTTGCATTTTTATACACACGTTTCACCATGTCAATGTACACATCCTCAATGTCTGTTGATCTTAAAGAGTTGATGACTGCTGATGTTTTTATAGAGTCAAAGGCCTTCTCATAGTCAATAAATGCAACACACAATGGAAGTTCATATTCATGTGTTCTTTCAATTAATTCTCTTAATACTTGAATATGGTCCACTGTACTGAATCCACTTCGAAATCCAGCTTGTTCTCTTGGTTGAGCTGCATCTAATTTTTTCTGCAGGCGATGTGTTAGAACTTTTGTGAAGATTTTATAAATAGCAGGTAACAAGCTAATTGGTCGGTAATTTTTCAAATCCTCTTTATCACCTTTTTTATGCAAAAGAATTACTGTTGCAGAATCCCATTGGTTTGGTATGTTACCGCTGTTAAGACATTTGGTAAAGAATTTTGCAAGTATGTCTTCTACATATTCTCCAGCTTCTTTTAGGATATCTAATGTAATACCATCATCACCAGGGGCTCTTCCTTTCTTCATATTTTTTATTGCAAATGAAACTTCTTCTTTTAAGATTTTAGGAGCTGTTCCTTCGACTATTTCGGCGTCTTCGTTTAATCCACTGTTACTTTCATATAGTTTTTTGTAGAATTCTTCAACTCTTCTAAGTATTTCTTCCCTATTTCTTGTTACGGTGCCATCCTCTCCTTTTAATGCAATGATGTGTTTCTTCCCAACAGATAAACTTCCTTTAACAACCCTAAGGCTCTTGTTATTTTCAATGGCTTTCCTTACTAGCTCACAGTTGAATTTTCTTATGTCTTCTTTCATGCTTTTGCGCAGAGTTTTACAAAGTTCTATGTACTCAATCCTGGAACTGGTATTTCGATTGTCCACCTTCATATCTCTTCGCCTTTTCATGAGCTGTTTCGTCTTCTCAGATAATTTGCTATTGTGCTTTTTACAGGTTACACCACCAATTTCCCCAGCAGTTTCAACTATTGTCTTAACAATGTTTTCATTTGCTTCTGAGATATCACTTTCATCAATAAGTCCTTCCAGTGCAGAAAAGCGATTTTTTAATTCCAACTTGAATGCCTCGGTATTTACTTTCAGTTTCATTAGATCCACCCTCTTACTTACTTGTTTCCTAATGAGCTTCTGTCGTTCTAATTTAGTATTTAAGTGCACTTTACATCTCACCATTCTTATTTTCTTTCATAAAATTCTTCAACCTCTTCATCAGTATGGCTTGATGTTGGTGCATATGCCTGTACTATTTGAAGTTGGTATCGCTGGGTTAGTTGAACAACGAGCCTCGCTGCTCGATCTGACGTGCTTTCGACTTCAAGAAGGTAGTCTTTAATTCTTTTGTTGATTAAGAAGCCAACACCACTTGTTCTTCCAGTTTCCGTTCCTCTATAATAAAACAAATGTCCGCTTTTCAGTTCCACCAACTCTTCACCTTTTCTTCTAACTTCACTGAGTCCTACAATGTCCCATTTGATCTTGTCTAGTTCCTCTTCCAATTCCTGAAGTTTTGCTTCAGAAGCAAGGGATCGTCCATTATACGTTGCCAAGGTCAATAACAAACGGCAGCCTGGGCCATTCCAGTGATTCTTAGCACCCCCTGCTTTCATGCCACGCTGACCGCTGCCTTGATCAGGAGCACTCCAGCACCTGGAGACTAGGGGCCATGGTTTTTGGTGTATTAGCATATTGGAGGAATTAGCCATCATTTCACCACGCTGGCTAGACGGGTTGGTGAATTAGCCCTCCCCTTCCGCCTTTCCATCCGTGCAGCAAATATTAATTTGCCTCTTGGATAGAAAGCCCAGCCTGCACCACTTGAAGGCGGGGTAGGACACTAGGTTACTGGCCTGGCCGGTTCCACACATCGTCACATACGTTCAGCGTGTGGGTCTCCTTCCAGTTAGATACCAGCAACCCTTTTGCAGGCCATATATATATATATATATATATATGCAATTTGTGAACAATATATAATGGAAATCGCTTAAATTTTCGTTTTAAAAATCGTTTAAATTTGTTAACAATGTACAATGGAAATCGTTTAAATTTGTTAACAATGTACAATGGAAATCGCTTAAAACAACACTGGTTATAACGACCAAGCCTGCTACAGTAAAACATTCCAACAACGATATCCGATATAATGATAAATCCCTCTACAACTATAATTTTTCTCGGTCCGTATAATAGTGTTATAGAGAGGTTTTACTGTATAATGAACCCTCCCTGTAAAAATTACTCTTTTATCATTGCTTATCCTAAAGTGTATAGGAAGAAGGGGGGTTACTGTAAGAAACATATTTTAAGGTTAAAAATTGACACTGAAACAAAGTTATTAAAAAAAGAGCAAAGTTTTTTGATAAGATATTAAATAACCATCGCTGTTTTGCAATGGATGCAATTTTTTCCTTGCATTTTACATTAATTCACCACATTTTGCATAAAACGTGACCGCAGCTTAATCCTTTTAACACTTTCGATTTCCAAATACAAATAACGCTAGAGATTCTACTCGGCCAGAAATTATAATGGACTTGTCTGTTTTTTTCTCCTCACCTGACCCTCTATCATGCATAAATAAGTTGCTAACTGTTCACACCGTAAGGATGAATGTCAACTGAGTTTTGAATGGTGAGTTTTTTGTAATGAGGCTTTCGATCTATTTCAAGCATTAATAAAAGTAAATGCTTTCTGCCCTCCTCCCACTCCTACTTTGATCGTTTCAAAGCTTTCTGACTTGGGAGACAGACACTATGTGTTTCCTTTCTTTTATTTAACTTGTTTATCCACTACAAACTTTCGTTGATGCACACAATCTGTCTACACACCCCACCTTTCTATTCCTAGGCTCCCATCTCTTCCTATTCAGAGACAAAATCATTCATGCACTCCAGACCACAATCCCATGTACGCTAGAGGCATGTAGGAAATGTTGTGGTTGGTTCTTCTTCCAGGAATTCTTCAGTTTCAGGCAGGGGATGGACATGGCCTGGGGTTAGGACAGAGGGGTTGGATGGAACATTGCAGGGCAGGGATGTGAGGTTGCACCAGGGAATTCTATTTTCAGAGAATAAACTGTGGTTAAAAATGCCTGTCGCATTTTTGTAATGGGCATTTCTTTTTTTTTTTCCGAGCAACTCGTCGCATTTTCTGAAAAATGTGACTGAAACTTAAGCTCTGGCAATTATATATAAAAGTCGCCAACCCAATGTGTTTAACCTGCAACTATAGTCTGTTAAAATTATCAATGAGAAGTTCGCTCTCTGATCTTATAAAGTGCACTTTGTTCGTATTAAGCAGAGGAAATTTTTCAAGTGACATTGATTATCAGTTTGTTGCAAATGGCTCATAAAGATAGCACTGCTCACTGTAGTCTGGGGTTTGGTTCTCTAGGCCTTAAGAGATTCGGATTCCTCGGAAAACAGTAGGTCACAGTGCAGCATGACTATTGTAGACCTTAAGCCGTAAAACCACAAGCAAGCTCTTTGTTGCAAATGGTATTTCGTCTTAACCATGTTTGTGTTAAAGGAAAAAATAACCTGGGGATTCCTATTTAATTTGATGGAACTTCAGAAAACGATTTGTATTAAAAGTAATTTGACCTGAGTGTGTTTAACGACGTTCAACTATATTTCAAAGAAAATGATACTCAACAAATCTGGTATTTACCAAATATTATCAAAAGCTGATAATGCAGCTGTAAAACAGCTCTCTAGATGACCTAAGGTGACCATTGCTCAAGAGGATAAGTCAATTTTACATTTAGTTTCACACCAAGAACTATCTTTAAGCTAAATTTCATGTAGCTTAGCAAGCTCAGTGTTGAAAGACACTGTTCATCCTCGCTTACAATCAAATGAACGACGTGTGTTGCATCATTTATCATAAACGTCTGCTAAAGCAAAATCTTAATAAGCATAATCAACTGTCGTGGGCTAAAGCACACATACATTGGAAGGATGAATAAATCAATATTATATGTAGTGATGAAAAAATTCAACCTGAATGGTCCCTATAACTGTGCATGATTTAAGACACCAGCCCCACACTTTTTACAGCGGGCAGCAAGAAAGCGGCTCCGTGATGGTGTGAAGTGCATTTGGTTTTAATGGTATGACAGATATTGCTTTTCTATAGGTTAGCCAAACTTCAGATGACTATCAGCACACTCTTGAAAGCATCTTACTACCAGTTTTGAAATCAATTAAAGGAGATAGTATTTCAACAAGACAATGCTCCAATACATAGATTCAAGTCTACTTATACAGGGTTCATACAGACCTTAAAGATTCTTAAAAGTCCTTAATTTTTTAGGAAATGATTTTTGGTCCTTAAAAGTCCTTATTTTCACCCAAAATCTGCAAAAAGTCCTTAAATTTTTTAATTTAATTCTTTCTCCCCTCCCCCAACATTTCTCCGAAGTATGTTTTAGCTTCAATATTTATTACTTTCTTCTCACAATGTGAATCAACATAAAGAAGGAGCACAAAACTTTACACCATGCGGGTTGTAATATGCCTTTCACGAACAATAGGAACATGCATAGAGGAGAACCCCTTCTGGGATTATGCATAGAGAACTCCCCCACTTGGAACTTGCTGCAGTATTTCTTTAGAAAAGAATGACCAATACATCTCACACCTCTTCTAAACCCAGATTTAAAGTGTGAAACTCCTTAGGCACAGTTTGAGTGCCTTAAGCACAGTTTGAGTGCCTTAAGCACAGTTTGAGTGCCTTAAGCACTCTAGGTACTGCAGCCTTTTCCCCTGTATATTTCATAATTAGATATCTGTTAAGAGAAGTTTTGCATTACTTTGTATGCGTCTAGTGTTTGTCCCAGCCATTTTTAGAAGGACAGTTCAACCTATCTGATCTTCATAGTTAAGCTAGTTACCTACCCTTGAAAATATTTTGTGATGGAAAATCACAGTTGGGGGGGGGCATTTATGATTACCTTATATCCATTATTATAAAATGCCCGTATTTTTATGAATGAATATATTTTATTTGATGGCGAAATTTTTATTTTCCTGTTCGGGGAAGGCAGTTGTTTTTCACGGAATTTTTCATAATAATTTAATACTAAGGCAAAGAAAGGGTTGGGTGGGGGGCGCTTTCCTATGGAGGAATGATCGTCAAAATTCTCGGTAAAGATTGATTGCAATTTAGGGGGGGAGGGGTCACCTTTTAAAATTTTGTGCCTCTTTATAATAAACCCGGGCTTTCTTTCTCCCCATATTAGTGCCAATGGTGGAGATACCTTCTTAGGACCGCAGCTAGACACTTTTTACAGGAAGGTGGGCTTAGAATTCATTACATGTTTGATGTATTTTATAAATATGTTTAATAATACTATCTAGAATTTTTGATTAAGTCAACAATGGGTCCTGCTGTGGTGTAGTGTAAAGCATTCGCTGTTATCCAAGATTCGACTCCCTTTATACTCCCTCCTCCCCCCCCCAATCCAAGAAAAAAGTTTACAATCAAACTGCTAGCTGTAGTTCAGGGGTTGGTTCCGCTAGCCGTAAGAGGTTCGGAATTCCTCGAAAAACTGTAAACCTTGACGCTTCAAGACCCTTGCTGTCCTTATACCGTGAAACTCACAATCATGAGTTAACGGTTGATAGGGTTGTCTGCTAGAGAACAAAGGTAGAAATCTCGGAGGAAAGAAAAGGTGGTGATAGCGTCTCCTAGCAACATTTTTTTTTTTTTAAAATTAGTCTATTTCCTGAAATTCTGAAACCGGAGTCCAACCGTCTTTTCCGCCAGTTAAAAGGGATTCAATTTGGTGGCTTAACGGCATTTTTTGGAACTTTTTGTTTTTGCATTGTTTCATAACGAAGATGTCGCATTTGTTGTTGACTGTTATCTGGAACAGGAGGAACTATAAAAGAGTACCAAATGCGCCTTTACAGAATTTGGCCCACTTTTTTTAAAACCGGTACACCTTTAATTCTACAGCTAGAATTCTGCTGTCTGCAATGTTCAATTCCGTCAGTTGAATTAAATTTTGATTATAAAGAGTGTATATTGAATTAAAATTTAATATAAATTTGAAACCCATTAAACTTCAATTGTTGGCCTGATTTTGATGTATATTATCTTGTTTAGAGCTAACTGCTTGATCAATTTTAGGGAATTGCTTTTCATTCTCAACTCTTCTTGTTTCATAATTGTTAATTCTGAGATTATGTTTAATTATATAACACACCCTAACTTTTATTTTATTATTAAAAAGTTATTATAAATATAAAGTCATTTTCATAGCTTATATCTGTTTCACTCGATTAATTTTAATTACTCGAGGTCCTTAATTTTTTATTTCTTGTTTTGAAAAGTCCTTAAATTTCATGTAAAGAAATGTGTACGAACCCTATTGTACATGGTTTACAGCTAACCAAGTGTGTCTTTGATTGATCTGTAATAAGCCTTAACCTAAATCCCATGGGAAATGTATGGGCACAATTATCACATGATGTGTATAAGCATGATTGTCAGTTTGCAACAGTTGACGAACTAAAACTGCAAATTGAATGCAGTTGGTTCTCCCTTAATCCTATGTATCTTCAAAATTTAATTAACTGTCTGCCTAATCGAGTATTCCAAAGCAAGTATTGCAATTGTACAACTATATAAATATGAAGCCCTGAACTTCAATAAAATGTCCATATACTTTTGAGACAGGCAATTTTTGTAATTTATATTAACAAAAGTTATTTTTTCCACAAGATTTGGCGTTGAAGTCTTGTATACTTGTTCTAATTATATGGTATTTGATGTATATAAAATTGTAACTTTGTATTTTTTTTTTTTCAGTTTTGTTTTAAATTAGTTAAGATCCACATACTTTTGAGACACACTATATTTCAATAAATAATCTTGGGCTACTTAGTCTAGCTTTTGAAAATGAATCATTTGGGGTGTTTTCATTATTTTTAAGTGCTGTGTGTATGTGTTGAATTTCTACGCCAGAGAGGGCTTCATGGTGAAGTGGTTACATTGTCCTCCTTTTTACATAGTTTTTCTTGCATACTTGCAAATTGTAGAAATAAATTGCACTTAATACTGTTCTGTTTTATAACTAGTGAGATTTGACAAATATTTAGAAATGGAAATTCTGTATATTTGTGATTTTAGGTACAGCCTTTGTTATAGAATGGAATGAAGTGACT
>QLNU02015003.1:171796798-171834409 GCA_006491805.2 Dysdera silvatica
TCATCATATTCCTTGCTGTTCACAATTTTACTCTTTAAATTGCTGACCCTTAATTCAGGTGACACCTGTTCGCCCATTTCTTCAGCTAAAAGTCTCAAGTCCGCCACTGTTTATTTTGTCAAGTAGGCCATCACAAAATCCTAAGTTCCTAAATATACTTTATTATTTTGGTATAACTTACTGAGAACCTTACTTCTGTAATTTCGCTTCTTTAACTTTACTTCTTTAGGTTTACTTCTAAATCTAATTCCCGGACTAATGTGATTAGATCATACTTTTTAGCTTTACTTGTATATGCCATTGCAACAGCTAATAAATAAAGATAAACAACTCACGTTTAATCCACCTTCTCTTTATCTCGTTTTTATCGAATTTTGTTACGTCTCAGGTAATTTTTCCGGTCTTTTAGCAGCCAAACTCGCCAATGCCGCCAAATTTTCTAACCTTGCTTTTTCCTTATTTTACTTTCATCTAATCTTGTTACGTCTTTCGACTTTAATCGTCTTTAACCGTCTTCACCTTTAATCGTCTTTAACCGTCTTCGTCTTTAATCTTTCGTCTTTATGGTATACGTCTTTTGTTTGTGATTCGTGTTTACGTTATTCGTCTTTACGTCTTTGGACGATGAGGGAATCAATCCCACTTTTGATTTTGTTATCCGTTGTAATCTACTTAGGAGGAAGATCCCCAAAACGGTTGCTTTTAACACAGCACCCAAATAAATCTTTAATTTTCCTTTCAATTACATTTGATAACTCGTTCCCTCTTTTATTATATGCATTCTTGATTCTTACTTTCACGTTCCATCGCGTTGTTGTCTCGTGTTCTTATTCTTCTTCTTTTCGGCGATAACAATATATCATCATCATCATATTCAACCATTATCTATCCACTGCTGGATGAAGGTCTCTCCAAATGCTTTCCACACAAGTCTATCCTGAGCAATTCGTTTCCACGTCACCCCAACCTCTTTTCTTATTTCATCCACCCATCTAGTTTGAGGACGTTTTCTAGGTCTTCGGTGGTCTCTTGGAATCCAGTTCAGAATTTCTGTTGTCCATCGTTGATCAGTTCTTCTTGCAATATGCCCAGCCCATCGCCATTTCAGCCCTTTTACTTTAACAATGATGTCCTCTACTCTAGTTTGCTCTCTCACCCAAGTGTTTCTTTTTCGATCTCTCCTAGTTATTCCAAGCATGCACCTCTCCATGCTCCTTTGCGTTGTCTGTAACTTTCGTATTGCTCCAACTGTTAGACTCCATGTCTCTGATCCATAAGAGAGGACTGGCAATACACACTGGTTGAAGACCTTTCTTTTTAGACACAAAGGCAATTTCCCCTTCAGGATAAAACTGTTTCTTCCAAATGCACTCCAGCCAAGTTTAATACGTCTGTTGAGTTCTTTCATAATGTTGCCATCCATTGAAATCAGCTGGCCAAGGTAAATATATGAATCAGCAATTTCTAGCTCAATGTTGTCAACTTGTATTTTTGTTTCCTCTACGAAATTATTGAACATGATCTTAGTTTTTTGTAGGTTCATCTTCAGTCCAACTTCTTTACTTCTAGTTGAGAGCTCCTGTACCATGTCTTGGAGTTCTGATGGGTTCGTTGAAAAAATAACAATGTCATCAGCAAACCGCAAATGATTTAAATATTCACCATTTATTTTTATTCCCTTGTTATTCCAATTTATCAAATGAAAAATCATCTGTAAAGCAGAAGTAAAAAGTTTTGGAGAAATGGTATCTCCCTGCCTCACACTCTTGCCAAGTTTGATAGTTTTGGTATCTTTATGTAACCGAAATTTTGCACTTGCGTTTTTATACACACGTTTCACCATGTCAATGTACACATCCTTGTTGGACTCAAGATGAACCTACAAAAAAATAACATCATGTTCGATAATTTCGTAGAGGAAACAAAAATACAAGTTGACAACATTGAGCTAGAAATTGCTGATGAATATATTTACCTTGGTCAGCTGATTTCAATGGATGGCAACATTATGAAAGAACTCAACAGACTTATTAAACTTAGCTGGAGTGCATTTGGAAGAAACAGTTTTATCCTGAAGGGATACTTTTGTTTCCTCTACGAAATTATTGAACATGATTTTAGTTTTTTGTAGGTTCATCTTGAGTCCAACTTCTTTACTTCTAGTTGAGAGCTCCTGTACCATGTCTTGGAGTTCTAATGGGTTCGTTGAAAAAATAACAATGTCATCAGCAAACCGCAAATGATTTAAGTATTCACCATTTATTTTTATTCCCTTGTTATTCCAATTTATCTGCTGAAAAATCATCTGTAAAGCTGAAGTAAAAAGTTTTGGAGAAATGGTATCTCCCTGCCTCACACCTTTACCAATTTTGATAGTTTTGGTATCTTTATGTAACCGAAATTTTGCACTTGCATTTTTATACACACATTTCACCATGTCAATGTACACATCCTCAATGTCTGTTGATCTTAAAGAGTTGATGACTGCTGATGTTTTAATAGAGTCAAAGGCCTTCTCATAGTCAATAAATGCCACACACAATGGAAGTTCATATTCATGTGTTCTTTCAATTAATTCTCTTAATACTTGAATATGGTCCACTGTACTGAATCCACTTCGAAATCCAGCTTGTTCTCTTGGTTGAGCTGCATCTAATTTTTTCTGCAGGCGATGTGTTAGCACTTTTGTGAAGATTTTATAAATAGCAGGTAACAAGCTAATTGGTCGGTAATTTTTTAAATCCTCTTTATCACCTTTTTTATGCAAAAGAATTACTGTTGCAGAATCCCATTGGTTTGGTATGTTACCACTGTTGAGGCATTTGGTAAAGAATTTTGCGAGTATGTCTTCTACATGTTCTCCAGCTTCTTTTAAGATATCTAATGTAATGCCATCATCGCCAGGGGATCTTCCTTTCTTCATACTTTTTATTGCAAATGCTACTTCTTCTTTTAAGATTTTAGGAGCTGTTCCTTCGACTATCTCAGAGTCTTCGTTTAATCCACTGTTTCCCTCATACAGCTTTCTGTAGAATTCTTCAACTCTTCTAAGTATTTCTTCCCTATTTCTTGTTACAGTGCCATCCTCTCCTTTTAATGCAATGATGTGTTTCTTCCCAATAGACAAACTCCCTTTAACAACCCTAAGGCTCTTGTTGCTTTCAATGGCCTTCCTTACTAACTCACAATTGAATTTTCTTATATCTTCTTTCATGTTTTTGCGCAAAGTTTTGCAAAGTTCTACATACTCGATCTTGCGACTGGTATTTTGATTGTCCACCTTCATAAGTCTTCGCCTTTTCATGAGTTGTTTCGTCTTCTCAGATAATTTGCTATTCTGCTTTTTACATATTACACCACCAATTTCCCCAGCAGTTTCAATTATTGTCTTAACAATGTTTTCATTTGCTTCTGAGATGTCAACTTCTTCAATAAGTCCTTCCAGTGCAGAAAAGCGATTTTTTAATTCCAACTTGAATGCCTCGGTATTTTCTTTTAATTTCTTTAAATCCACCCTCTTACATACTTGTTTCCTAATGAGCTTCTGCCTTTCTAGTTTAGTATTTAAGTGCATTTTACATCTCACCATTCGATGATCACTTCCAGTATTAAATCTGTTCAGTACACTGCAATCTTCAATAATTGATTTCTTGTTTGCCAGGATATAGTCAATTTCACTAGTTCCCCCATTTGGGTGTTTCCATGTCCATTTTCTTTGCGGTTTCTTCTTAAAAAATGAATTCATGATGCTAAGGTTTTCAGCTTCTGCAAATTCGATGAGTTGATCGCCACGTTCATTCCTTTCCCCATATCCGTATTTACCAACCGATGTCTCTCCTTGTTCCTGTTGTCCAATTCTTGCATTGAAATCCCCCATGATGAGCTTGATATGTTGTTTCCCCTTGGTATGTAGCTGTTTGATTTCTTCATAAAATTCTTCAACCTCTTCGTCGGTATGGCTTGATGTTGGTGCATATACCTGTACTATCTGAAGTTGGTATCGCTGGGTTAGTTGAACAACGAGCCTCGCTGCTCGATCTGATGTACTTTCAACTTCCAGAAGACAGTCTTTAATTCTTTTGTTGATTAAGAAGCCAACACCACTTGTTCTTCCAGTTTCCGTTCCTCTATAATAAAACAAATGTCCGCTTTTAAGTTCCACCAACTCTTCACCTTTTCTTCTAACTTCACTGAGTCCTACAATGTCCCATTTGATCTTGTCAAGTTCCTCTTCCAATTCCTGAAGTTTTGCTTCAGAAGCAAGGGATCGTCCATTATACGTTGCCAAGGTCAATAACAAACGGCAGCCTGGGCCATTCCAGTGATTCTTAGCACCCCCTGCTTTCATGCCACACTGACCGCTGCCTTGATCAGGAGCACTCCAGCACCTGGAGACTAGGGGCCATGGTTTCTGGTGTGTCAACATAATGGAGGAATTAGCCATAATTTCACCACGCTGGCTAAACGGGTTGGTGAATTAGCCCTCCCCTTCCGCCTTTCTATCCGTGTAGCAAATATTAATTTGCCACATAAATAGAAAGCTCAGCCTGCACCACTTGAAGGCGGGGTAGGACACTAGGTTACTGGCCTGGCCGGTTCCACACATCGTCACATACGTTCAGCGTGTGGGTCTCCTTCCAGTTAGATACCAGCAACCCTTTTGCAGGCCATATGTGTGTGTCGTGATATTATTTCATATTATATGATTTACATTTGTATCAATCACTTTGTATTGTACAATAGCTTGGTGACGTGGGCTCTGTCAAACCTCTGATTTCTTCTGTACGCCTCCATGACAGGACGCATTTAATGTTGAATATATTCTTGGTTTTTTTTTGCAATTTTTTCTTTCTTCCTAGTCAAAATTTGTTTTTGAAATAATTAGAAAATAAATAAAAAATAAATGCAATCAACGGTCCAGTTTAAAATTATTTCATATATTATTCATAATAGTTTAAAATTATTCATTTGCATAATAATAATTACATTTCTCTAAAAGTTGTACAAAGTTTCCTCGCCTTTCTAACATTCAACTTTTTTCCAACAAACAACTTTTTTAACATTCGACTCAAAGCCGTTCATTAGTTTTTGCCGTAACTTATTAAAAGGTACTGAAAACTCATTTCTATAGAATTATTCGTATGTATGTTTCGTACATTGCTACCACAATTTATACTCCGTTGTAACTTTATTAGAAATAGCCATTTATGCTTAGACGGAAGTTGCACAATAGAATCCATCTCAGAATGATCTCATCAATCACTACATAATGGGTAAAATAAGTCAATCACTCATTCTGTGTACATTTTTGCCCACCTCTTATTCAAATAACGTTACAAAAGAGAGCATAAAAATCAAGCCTAACCTCTCTAGTTGTGCTGTTATCTGTTGTATTGTAATAGGTCTTTATTCATTTATACTGCACTGTAAACGTCTTTTTCTCCTAAACAAAAATAGCTCTAGCTTAAGCTTATTTAACGGTGGGTGTCGAAAATTATTTAATGAAAGTAAACTCCCTCACGAAAACTCACAAAAAACTTGCCCCGGTGGCTTTGTGTGTTGACCATTATTTGGCAATTGTGTTATCCCTGTGAAGGGTAATAATATCTTACATGCACTATTGAAGTTTGCACCCTCCGGCGACGTAATATAAATACATTTATTTACTGTACAGAAATCTCGGGTTTGGATCTAAATAGTGTCGAACATTTACCGTTCTTTTACTGATCCGTAGCCCAAGGTTTGATTCCATAAGTAATATATTTCTTGATCCCCGGAAAAATTTGATGCTCTTGTGTGTTATGGTTTCGATTATTCCGGCACCGTAAAAAGTAAAACTCTTGAAGGTGAAAAACAAACCCTTTTTTTTTATCTAAAGAGTACAAATTTCAGCAACAAATTGGTTTTGGAAAAGGATTTGGGGATCCACAAATGTAGCATAATTCGGAGGTCACATCAAAGTCGTTGATCCCTTCTAAAGCAACCCATCGTTCAGTTTTAAATGTAAAACAAGATTGAAAGCCATTTTTCTGGGGAGAATCACGACTTTGGCGATCATATTAATGAATAATAGATTAGTCTCACATCTCCGAAATGTTCTTAATTTCCATGCAATGGCAAAATACGTTCATCGGATTTTTAACTAAATTATTTTCTAAGAAAAGAATATAATGACATATGAATTAGCATATGTATGTAATATAAGTATTTTCGAACCACGTCTCTCCCCTCTCCTCAATATTTTGTGATATCCAAGGACCGAAACTCACGCCCATTTTATTTGCTGCACTACTATTAATTTATATTCAAAAAGAGAACATAAAGAAAACACAAAAAATTGAAATAGAGGTTTTCCACTGGAAATTCTAAGCGAATATGCGCATAAATAATATTTGAGTCATCAAGCAAAAACTCTGGAAAATTAGCAACACGCCAAACGTATAATCACAAAATCAATAAACTGTTATCGCAAATGGGAATGTAATGTTTGAAATAATGAATAAATGTATCTAAAAAGAAAAGAAAAAATTGCGCAATTTGCAAAAATTGAATTAACTGAAGAAGGAAGCTAATTAATATTTAAATAATTTGGGGAAAAACCGTTTGCAAAAAATTTATTCAGTCTCGTGTATCTTCTTTTATTACGTTTCAATTAATATGCAAATTGTATTACCCCGACTAATTTAGGCGTATTTTAAAAAAATAAACGTAAAACGATCAATTACCGAAATTTTCTGGTTCCTGTTTTAAAAATAAATTTTATACCTTGACGTGTTCGTAGTTCTCTGTAAATATTTACCCCGAATAAGAAGTTTAAGTAAATACAAACTGATAAATATCTTATTATTTTTTTAATATGTTACAGATAGAATAGCGGGTGCTTCAGTGGGTTTCACTCAACTATTAGTTGTATGACTCATCAAGGGGGTGGAGCTAGTATTGTCGAATGTTGTTGTATTCATCATGCGCATGGGCCCAAAGGAAATTTATTTTCGAAGTCTGGTTATTTTCTTCAAAATTTTTCTTTACGCCAAAATAGACCAATATTCAATCGAAGACATGTTTTCTTAGTCAAAACTTTTTATCTTCGTTACCAAAAAATCGCTTGTGCTTTGATGGCGTCTTAAGTTCGTATTTGTTTTCTACCAGATAGGGAATTCAGAACGCTACATCGAGTTCTGGATAACGAGATTATTTCGGATGCCTTGTACTAACACTGTATCCAAAATACATCGTTTCAGCAGAATGGCACGCCTCCACAGTCAACAGGCAACGTTCTGAACTTGCTTAGAAGTCACTACGACAATCGCGTCATTGCAAGAGGCTTCTCGAATGGTTTTAGCAAAGGACTTGCTTGGCCCACCTATAGTTCTGACTTATAGGCACTCGATTTTTTATTATGGAACTATGTTAAAGATAAAATCTACAGAGACCAACCAAAAATCATAGAAAAGTTGAAAATAGCGGTAACAATTGTATTAAGGTTGGTTTCAATAGCCCATCTCAAGCTGGTTGTCGAGAACTTTGAGCAGAGACTTCGTTTCGTAGTCTGCTTAAATGGCAAATATTTTAAGAAGCCCATCTTCTAATTTTTCTTATTCTTGTGGGTAAATCCTGAAAATTTGAAATAAAAATCTTTTCCGTTCAAGATTTATTTAAATTTTTCTTTATCGAAACTTTGTACCGAGACTCTGTGACACTCTGTATATAAAGAACAACACTACAAAGAATGAAAGTTGGATTTTTTAATGGACATCCTTCAGGGCCGACAAGACGGGTAGGCAGCAGGGGCTGCAGCCCCGGTTGAAGTCTAGAGCCCGCGCTGGCAAGGACTAATGCTGTGGGGGGCCCGGTCTTTCCTCCAAACTATTTTTATTACGCTATTTTTGCTTTTTAATTTAAAAATGAAAAATAATAATGTGACTTCCCGAGAATTTTCCCGGCTACGGTCTTACGTGCCAGTACACATATGCCGGAATCTATTCTAAAGAATTCTCATTAGAATATATTTATGCTCAACTGTAGCGTTTAGAAAACTTAGTGCTTCGTTCAGCGATTAGAATCGTGTACAAAAATTAATATCTCAAGTCGATGATTCCATTCAAATAATGTTCGTAAATATGGCTATGATGCAAGTGAAAAGGAGCCGTCCATTAATAATATTATAATAATAGTAGATTATATTAGTTTTGTTTCCAGCAATGGTCTTGTAAAATAATTAAGTAATAAGTAAGTACAAAAAAAAAGCGTTCTTATTTCCTACTTTTTTTTTTCATTAGGGGGTTCAACCCTCCTCCCCCAAAAATAAAAAATATCTGTGCCACCGCCAAGGGAAGGGATAATGGGGGGGCCCGTCGAAATGAGACTGGGGGCCCGCGACCGCTCTCAGCGCCCCTGACTCTCTTATTTTTTATTATGCAAAAAAAAATATAAAATAACAATTAATAAAATGCTCTTAACAAAATTGTTGCTCATCAAATGTTGATGCTTTAATTAACAAGTTGAAAACTATTGATTGATCGCGCACTGCAGTTATCAACTGTCAAGTTGAGTGTATAAAGTTTTTTAAGGTCCATTAAATATTTTTCGACCTCCAGAAAAATTCACCTTCTCCCTCAAGTAACGACAAAAATTATAAAGGCGCGCCTGAGCGCTGAAGATAAAGTTAATGTTCGCAAAAACTATCTTAAAAAATGAGACAAAAAATGGTATCTAAAGCGGAAAACTGTTTTTTTCTTCGTTTAGTAAATGAGGATAGAAAAAGTTTTTTACATGCTTTTCGCGCACGAAGTGCATTTCATTCTCTAAGGAAAGAAAGTCCAAAATTGCCTCTTGGCCCTTTAAAGAGAGGTTTTTGAATAAGATGCTTCATCTCTAATTGCTCTACAGTTACAAGAAAAGAAAGGTTAGTTTAAAGACTTTATAGTTACAAAAAACCTGGTTTGAATTCAACTTTTAATCCTTTCTGTGAAAAGTATACATTACATCCTGTTTTGCAAAACCACCTGCCAGAATTCTCTAGAAGACAAATGTTGAATTAATTTTTTAAACACACGTTTGGGTTTTTTGAAACTTCTAAAGGAATATAATATCATATATACACAACACTGATAAAAAAGTTTCTGTTATTAACTCCAAGACTGAATAGATAATATAGTGCAGAGAATGTCTCTTTGTGTGGAGATATTTTCATGGACACTGTTGTGACTATTAATATCGTGGCAAACAGTTTTATTGCCAAACACTGATCGTGTGTGTTTCTTCAGATTATCCCTCCATGGAGAAGAGGGATGGAGTATTTTATACCCCATTTTGAGTTTTTGGATCTTCACCGAACCTTTACACTCTTCTCATTCCCAGCAATTTTCCTTTAATTAAATGCATGATCAGGCAGTCGGCACAAAACTGATTGCTTCATGTAGTATGAAAGAGTTTTCCAACAAGGAAAATGAAAAATTTGTTCTGGGTAATAAAGAAAATAATTCTTCAGGTAGAAAAACGGATTTAAAAACATCAGACCTTGAAAGTAAATCAAAGCAAGATCATACTGATCCCAAGAGATTGTAATTTTTTTAATTTATCTGCGATAATTGAATAATTATCTAATTCTTACTCAAGGAAGTTTTTTTCCTTGGAAAAGGCAAACAACTAATTTAAGTAAAACTGATTTGCATAAAAGGAATCTAAAACGAAACTTAGAAGTTTTATACATTGTTTTCCTTGGCGAAAGGGTCCAGGACGAAGAACTGCAAAAAAAAAACTTTCCATCCATGGTCATACGTGATTACAAATAAACAAAAATCAAATTGTGCTGCAGAATACTTCAGGCATCCGGCTATGTCACAAATTCGTATGAGCCCAATCAAGGATTCTATATGTTTAGTCATAACGACTATATTTGAATACATGCATATATATACATATGCATACAGGTATATTTGAAGTGCTGCCAACTATCTAGGGTAGTGCTCCTCAACCCTTTTGAGGTTGTTTCCCGGTAATTTTTGTCTTCTTCATCTATCCGAAAAAAATAAAAATGGTTTATTAAAATATCACGTGTAATAATGGGTGTTCTCGGCCTTATGTATTGTGACAATACTGACCTATACTTCTTTCCAGGCGAATGATATATATTGCAGTTGGTTATGATTATTGAATATTTACAGTTAGTATTACAGCCAGCCAGGGACTCCGAGAGCCAATGTAGGCACCCAGGCTCATTTCGAGGGAATCCCATTACTCCTGGGCAGAGGCACAGATATTTATTTTCTTTTAGAGGAAGGAATGGGGTTGAACCCTCAATGAACAAAAAGTATGAAATAAGAAAGCATTTTTTTTTACTTACTTACTTATTACTTAATTATTTTACAAGATCACTGCATATATGCCGGGTAAATTCTCGGGAAGGGCACATTATTATTTTTTCGTTTTTAAATAACAAAGCAAGCATATCGTATCAAAAATATTTTGGAGGAAGGCCCGGGGTCACCCCAAGCATATGTCCTTGCCAGCGCGGGCCCCTACACTTCATCCGGGCCCCCGGGCTATATCCTCTGCTGCCCCCTCTCATGAACCCTGCATCCAGCATCCACAATATTTAAAAACTTTAAAATCTTTGCTAATGATTTGCTTTAATAATACTTTTGTCAGCATAGCTTCACTTACGTCTCCATAGCAAGTAATACAGCCATATCGTATGCGGACCAACAACAACAACATTAATAATGAAAAAAAAAGACTTAATTAGAAGTTACCACACAATTGGACAGTACACACACAACAGAATTTCCCTTTATCCATTCTAAAATAGGTAAGAATACACAGTGCGTCTTACCGGATGGGACAGACCCGGATCCAGAGGTCCGAGTCAACCCAGAGTCCCAAATTAGCAAAGTTTGTTTATTACATATTATACTTTTCTTATCGCAAAACTTGGAAACTTAAAAGTTGGTGCCAAAAATGTTCGAGCTCGGGACTCTCGAATGTGTTAAAGCTCATCTGGAAGAATAGCCAAAAGCAAAATAGTAGGATACGTAAACTAAAAATTAAATATTTGCATAGTACTATTCAGCTAATAAAGAGGCTTCAATTATTGTTATGTTCGTGCAGAATTCGCTTTATAATCAAATTCAGAGTCTCATGTTGGAGTGGGTCAAATTTTCAAAAGTTGCTCGAATCGAAACGCAATAGTGCGGAAAAGTTGCTGCTCGTCAAGATAAACACAGTGAAAAAAGAAGTTTAGGAATCGGATAATATCTTTAGGTCGCGCATGACCCCCAAAATTTGAGAAATTAGCCATAAATTTATCTTTTTAGAAAATTTTGGAAAATGCCTTTAATTGGTCAGGCTATCATAAAACTTTACACTGTTAAAAATAACAGTTCAGGGTTGAACCAAAATGTGGTGATTTTCCAGCTTCATCCATTGTTAAGAACTACGTTTCACCACATTTTTGCTCCAGCTATGTTACCAATACTTGGCCGGAGGTTGAACCAAAATATGGATATACTTTCAATAATGAATAAGGCAACATTGAACCACATGTATGGTTCCAGCTTGAACCAAATATACTGTTGTAGGTTGAACCAAATGTGGCCAAAATTTCCCGGACAAATTTCAAATGAACCAAATTTTGGTTAAATTCCTGTATGTTCATCCTGTGTTGGTAACAACTAATGAGGAAATTTTTAACAGCTTAGTTGTGTCAGTAATTTGAAACTATTTAACGGAAAATAATACCTTAACGGACGAAAATATCCCAAAAGGGAGCGGGGAGGCTTTCGCTTTAGGACGAAAATTGGCCAAAATTGTGAAAAAAACAAAACACCGTAGAAGCGTTCATGACTTCAGAAAAATAGGTTAAGTAGACTGTTTGATTAACTATTGCTGTGCAGCTCTTCGCCTGTTTGCATTCCACATTCAGTGTAAAGGAAAACGACCTCGAACTCAGCACGGAGAGGTGGCCGCACTTCGAGTTCCACCCACTCCCTTCCCAACCAACCAATCATAGTTAGACATGGAAAATCACTACTTTTGTGATTTGGTTTGGTTCCCCATGAACTGGACTTCGTTTTCAAATATTGGCATTTGACAGCGAAGAAACAATCTTGCTCTGATGAAACTACTATCTCTGCTGTCACCGCCACATACTTTGCTCGCTGCTTCTGTAATTAGTTTCACAGTATACGTTTACCGGCCTGAGTGTGACATGGAAATTCGTCTATGTCGAAAGTCGGTATCAGCTTGAAATGAATGAGATCTAATATTTACTCACTAGAAGCAGATGTAGAAGTGAAGAAGAGGTAATTTCCGTTGACGACCATCTGATCAACCCCGTGTAGTCTTTTGTATTAAAACTTAAATCAGGAAAGATGAACGTACGCACAGATTTGTATTTCTCTGGCTTTTCCTTAGCTTTTAGAATGTATCTTAAGGAAAATGCTTTGACACTCTATCCTCTTTATTTCGCCATAGCCAGAAGAAATTTTCAGGATGAGCAAAAAAGGCATTGGATGCAATGGAACAAACATAAAAACTAGGTGGAAAAATGGAGCCATTAGGTTTATAGAAATTTCTGTCAAAAACACAACAATGGTCCATCTGTATGCTCCACTTCAATGAGTTGCCATTGAGGCACTTCATTGAAAAATTAGATGGCAAAACAAATGCCCCGTAGTCGTACTCTGAACCTATCGGAAAGCACCTTCAAAGATGCGAAAAATTACCAATGGCAAAATTTCTGGAAATTCAGTGCGTACTTCCCAAAGTGAACAAGGATATCCTAAGCAAAGATAAAAAATATTTTCTTGAAATTTTACTGGCAATCTACTCAGGTGTTTTTCTTCCAAATCTTTCAATTCGTAACCTGGCAGCCATTCCAGGTGGTTGACAACGGCTAATAGAGTCCTTAGACTATACGTTGCTTCCTCAGACCCATCTTCAAACCTTATTCATATCACAACGTTCATCCTGAAAGTATACTCACCTCTATGGTTCACAATCAAAACCCAACCAGCAATACTTCAAAGCCCAAAACATGTGTTTCAGTGTATGCTGGCTTCCAGATTTTCGCCAGATCATCTCAAAACAATCATTGATCCAATAATCCAAAACAATGCCTTCTTTGCCCATCTCGAGAATCTTTCTCTGGCTATGGTGAAAGACGAAAGACAGCATGTCAGAGAGTTTGCTTTGAAGCGCATTTTAAAAGCCAGGGAAATACCAGAGAAATGCAAATCCGTATGTACGTTCATCACTCCTGATTTAAATTTTGATGCAAAAGACTAGACAAGGTGGATCATCTAGTCATCAACGAAAATTACCTGTCCTCCACTTCTAGCATCTGCAACATCCGAGGAAATCTTAAACCTCATTCATTCCAAGCAGATAACAACTTTCAACATAAACGAATTTCCATGTCACACTCAGGAGGTTAAACTTACTGTGAAACTAATCACAGAAGCAGCAAGCAAAGTATGTGGCGGTGACAGCAGAGATGGTTTCATCAGAGCAACTTTGCTTTCTCGCTGCCAAATGTCAATATTTGAAAACGACATCCAGTTCATGTGGAACCAAACCAAATCACAAGAGTGGTGTTTTTTCACGTCCATATATGGTTAGTTGGTTAGGAAGGGCGTGAAGAGCTGCACAGCAATAGTTAATCAAACGGTCCGCTCAACCTATTTTTCTGAAATCATGAACGCTTCTGCGATGTTTCGTTTTGTGTTTTATTCACAATTTTGGCCAATTTTCGTCCTAAAGCTAACCCCCCTCCTCGCTCCCTTTGGTGGTCAAAGTATTATTTTCCATTAACTAGTTTAAAATTACTGCCACAACTAAAATTTCATGATAATCTTACCAATTTAAGGCACTATTCAAAAGTTTCTAAAAAAGGTCAGTTTATGGCTAATTTCACAAATTTTGAGGGTCATGTGTGACCTGAAGATATTATCCGATTCCAAAACTTATTTTTTCACTGTACTTATCTCGAGAAAAAGCAACTTTTCCGCACTATTACGTTTCGATTCGAGCAATTTTTGAAAATTCGACCCATCCTACCCCATACGGTGAGGAAACTCCACCTGTACGATAATTCCATATGGGTTTTTTTTCCAAGTTTCCGCGTTCTGATACCATTTTACTGCAAGTGGCTTCACTTACCGGGAAAAAGCAAATTATTTAACGAAAGAAGAAAAACACTGTTTTGTTTTCTTGCGATCGATATTAAGATCAAAATTAGTGAAGAAACTAGCCTTTCGTCAGTAATTGACATTTTCTCACCTGTTTCTCGATTATTTTACGTTCTACTCTACTTTTATGGCATGTGGTTTCTTTTGCCAGGGCAAAACAAAAATAAAAAAGCAAAAAGTTCGCGTTTCCTATTCCCAGGATACACCACAGGCCCGTATTTAGTAACGAAACCCGACTTCCGTTGACAAAGGATAATTCGTCAGGTGTTCCTCTGCAATTACGCGTTTTGCTTTCATTTTATGTCAGATGATTTCATTAACCATTTAATTTAATAATAAATGACCCCACCGATGTGTAGGTCAACGTCTGGAGGGAAGATTAAATAAGATATGGCACACCGGGCGGAAAATACTCCCAATGTGGTGCTGTATTCGCTGACTGCTAGTGATTATTTAATGGTCAGTATATGATGTTGTGCTATACATATATCGCCTCACATATTTATCGTGTCATATCGCACACCATCGCACATCATACTTGTGAAATTCAATATAATGTAGTGTAAAAAACGAAGCTTGTTACGCCTTTTTAAAATACGATTAATTGTGATTGCCACTTAAAAGATTTAAGCCTGGACGAAAGTTATTAACAATCTCATCAGTACACAACACTATTTAATTTAAAATGATGGGATATTGCTTCATTACCTTTTTTTAGTAATTTCTGTACGTTGAAAGGTGTCCAATTGTGTACTTAAAAGTGTGATCATTATTATGAACTGGAATAGCAAAATTTTTAAGAAAACGATCCGTATTTCATATAAAGTTATCCAATAACTGCCATTGTAATTAGTACTCTCACACATCTGAAGTAATTACACGTGTATTTAAAAGAATTATTGAAACGTTCGATTTTAATGTGGAAATTACTTAATGTGAATATTGAAACCACAATTAAGAATCATTATAATCGCTTTTAGGTTTTAAGATAGTGATCTAACGTCAAATTCCAATTTTAATTATGGATTTAAATGTGAACTTGTTACTTATTAATTGATGCCCATTACATTAGCTTCCCTATGTCTAATTAAAGTGCAAAAGCTAATGCATTTTATCATCAGTGATACAGTTTACTGTAACAGGAATTTAAGGTCGACAAGGGTCTCTAGGTATTAACGAAACTGAATTTAAATTTATAATAAAGATCAGACGATCGTTCTAATAGAGGTAATGAAGATTAGGTATATGTCGTTGAATATTTAAACTATAAATAAGTGTCTGAAAATGATAATAGCAAATTCAGTCTACTAAATTAATATTACCAACACACTTTGAGATCCCTTGTCCTGAGTTCATGATTTCCATTTTTCTATTAATGCGATTTTTATATTGCCATGAAAATAAGCTAGTCCTATAGCTGAAAATTAGGCAATATTAAACTCGAATCTTTTTTTGAAATCTTTTCCATTTTGGAAAAAAATATCTTACATTTTTTTACATTCCCAGAATTATTTTATTTCCATCAAATCTTTTCCTTAATCCCCCTCTTCAATTTATTT
Source organism: Dysdera silvatica (assembly GCA_006491805.2). Classification (NCBI taxonomy): domain Eukaryota; kingdom Metazoa; phylum Arthropoda; class Arachnida; order Araneae; family Dysderidae; genus Dysdera; species Dysdera silvatica. The sequence continues at coordinate 171,812,547 of QLNU02015003.1, forward strand.
CTATGTTTATACCCATTTCTTCTATGTAAGTAAACCAATAATCAAGACGACATAACATATCATAGTAAACCGTACTCCGGAGGCAAGAACGTTACTCTGCCCCCCCCCGTATGAAAGTTTGAGAAAAAATATAATACGGAAAGAAGACTTTCTGCGCACTAACCGCAAAAATCTAGTTGCCTATGGCTAGACCGGATTTTTCAAGACCGGACAATAAATTTTCAACATTTATGCTCTGTCATATAACGTTGAATAAACGTTCTTATTATTACAAATCTAACGATTTCACCATTTTGTATCATAAAATGTGCATTTTATTTTTTGGCATTTTATGGTATATTTTATTTAATCAATTTTTTCCTACTTCCTATGTCATGGGATCCTTTCACTTTGAAAATTGACTTCAAAATGTTTCATCCAGAAAATTAGGTTCCAGGTGTCCAGCTCAATCTTTTGTTTAAAATGTTATAATTTATAAAATATGTTATATTTATAGTCTAATACTATCTTAATAACTATATTCTTACATATGCGTCAGTATATAATTAATTTTTAGGAATTTAAAAAAGGCTTTCATGTTTAAAAGAAAAAAACATGGTTTTGAGACACAAGTTTCAAAATTGTTGAATATTTTTTTTCTTTAAATTTTTGTAATTAATATATAATTATATTGGGCATCGATACTGAAAATCTTGTACGGTTTTTGAGGTTTTAAAGTTTATGAACTAGGCTATGAAATTTTGTTCGCAACTGATAAAAATATTTCTGCTGATTTTTTTTTTTAGTTTTTACGGATTCTTATAAGCGCTTCCATTGTATTATATATTTATTTATTCGGTTTTTTTTTTTAAGAAAACGTTGAGTTTAATTTCCTCTGCAAATTTAATGTGTTTCGACAACCATTTCCCTCTCCCGAAGGCAAATCGCCTTTGTAGCGTCTTCTCCGAACTTCTTTGGCCTATATCGGTATCAGGGACAATCAATAAGGGATGTGGGATGATCTTTTACACTATAGCTACTGTCCATCTGAAAAGAATTTACTTTCGGAACCGAACCATTGCTTACCGAGTCTAAAAGAAATTGGAGGACATGATCGTCTAGTTATCCGTATTACTTTCCATGTCCTTTTAAGATCTTTAGATCAATTGGCCGAAAAATCCTTTCCTCTTCTGTTTTCTAAGAACAAGGAACAGCCAGAGTGGACTTGTTCGAAGATTCTTTTCTCTTTCTCAAAGTGAAGGGACGGCTTGTAGTTTGTCGCGAGGGAGATAGCGAGGAGTAGGTAGAGATGGCCATCTAATCCAACCCTCAAATAAAAAATACATCTTATCACTAGCTCTAACTAATGATAATGGAATTATTCTCGGAACGAAGTAAACCAACGGCAAAATTCCGAATTTAAGCTTATAGGTCGGTGATAGCTATACAGATACTCGAAGGTTAATATATTATTCTATTAGGTGCCTTTTTCTTTTTCTTAAACCCGTGACACTATACTGGTGAAAAGGTTTAACGCTGAAAGCACAGTATTTATAAATGAAAAAGTATGAAATCCTGTATTTTTTATATCTCTATTTTAAATACGTTATATCCGTTAGTTATAGAGAATTTTTTCGCATGCAGGTACGAAAAATTAAAGATGACATATATGAAATATAACATATCATTATCTCAAATATTTCAAAAATTAAATATCATTAATTAATATTTTTTAATTTTATAATATCAAAAACATGGAACAAAAGTATAAATTGATCGTTTATAGATTTTTTGAACATAAGTGGTAAGAAACATATAAACTGGCAAATAATTACCACAAATTCAATAAACCCTGTAAGGGCATCAAAATTAATATATTTTTTTTCAATTTGGATGGAAATTTGCTGATGCAGTGAAACTTTTTTATGAAAAATAACAAAAAACTTTTAAGCATCTTTTTTTTTTTTCACATAAAGTTTTGGCTGCTACTAAGGAGTCTTACTAACAATTTCATACGGCTTAAACGAATAAAGAAAAGAATTTACTTATTAAAAAATAAACCAAAATTATACCGTAAATTCAATAAAATTTGGTGCCTGAACTGATATATGACCTCTCCACCTAAAGTAAAGTACATACGTCAATAGAAGCTTCATCCTCTCTAATATTCTCATACCCATTTTTCGTATGTTATTGGGGATTCCATTATGTTGGATGTGAACCAGTAAGACGAGCTCGGGGTCCTTTTTGCGGATGACATAAACTTTTCACCACTACCATCGAATGATGTCAAGGGCAAACCAACGCTCCTTTCTACTTATAAAGGCTTTCTTCAAATGCGACATAGCTACCCTTGTACCTTCCTTGAAATCCTGTGCCCTCACTACTCTGAAATATGCTTCATCGGTGTAGAACCCTTAGAAGAAACGATATGTCTATTTGCTAGAGATGCCGCTTTGGAGATTTACTAGGAATAATAGGTCTCTTCATCATATCAGGATAGCCTCGCCGAAATCGGTGTCCATTCTATGGAATAGCGTCGTCTACAGATTGCCCTAAAACTTTTTTATAAATTAATACATGGTAGTTTCCACCTGGAGGTACAATATTCCATGATCCAATTATTGGAGCACCCGACCACCAGGAAACATCCTTTGCCAAAAAAATTCCCGTTTTTTTCACACTCCGAACTGGCCGAGTCTGGAATGTGTTGCCACAGGAACATGTGACAGTGCCGTCCGCTCCTCGCTGCTTTTTATCGAGCTCCAGAGGTCTTTGATCTATCATGATTTTTTTAATTTTTTTTCCTTATTAGTTTGTGCCCCTTGAGTTTATTTAAATGTTTTTATTGCACTCCAATTGATGATTTTGAAATTTTGTGTTTTACTCCCAATGTAAGAGTATTTGTAACCTGTTGGATTTTGATAAATTCATCATCATTATTATTATTATTATTATTATTAATATGCTCATTGTTTAAGTTTCTCAAATGCGATAAACCAACCGAAAAAAATTTTAATAGATTAACGAAATCCAAATTGATATGCTGCTCATTCTTAAATCTGAAAAACAATTGAATTCAAATGAAGAGAAGTAAGCTAACTATAGTGTAGAGTACAAGTTTTGTAATACGTTACTTTTCTAGAGGAGAGCCTCGTAACAAGCTACTGGTTTCCACTCTTCTCCTTTCTAACCTGACCATCAGTTAATATTCTCTTAATGTCAAAAACACCAATGTAACGTCCGAAATATTGCGCACTAGATGCATCATCAAAAAGTGTGCGCAGGTTGAATAAATTTTCTCTTATACTTGCGATTAACTAACTTCCCCTTTTTCCTCTCCAGTGTTAAAAATGTTTTGGTAAGAATTTCATAGTTAATGGATAGTTAATTAAATTTAATAGTTAACTAGGCAGATAATTTTTAGTTAATTAGTTATTAATTTTTAAAATAAGTCACATAGTTTGATCTACATAACAATTCTAGAGGTACATTATATATTCTGTACAGTATTTAAAGCTCCATTTACAATATTCCATCTACACTATATGAAGATAATTCGTTACCAGAGGTAGCGCTCCTCCAATAAATCCTATCCTATTATAATAATGTGGACTCTGTTAGATTCGAATTTTGACAAATACTCAGTTAATGATATACCATAAGTATCCAATTTGAGTCGGCACTTATATGTCAAGTTGCAATTGATATATATATATTTATCATATTTATAAATAAATGTATAACATTTAACAAATAAATATTTTTATTTATTTATCACTTTGATTTAGAAATCTCTGCCACAACAACAAAATACGAATTTAAATCTTAACATGAAGACCGAAAGAAAGATAAATATTGATTCAATATCTACCAATTGTCACTCATCAGCGGTTGATCGAAAATATATTGATATATGATAGAAAATATATGATAGAAAATTATTGATTTATGATACATTTAGCCATATTTAGTTGAGTTTATTGTACATTTTAATATTCCTTAAGTATGTTTCGCGATCTTGCAAAAACTTGTTTTCTTTCTGAATGAAAGATGTAACTTATGGAGGTCAAACGCCAAACTGGGCCCTAGAGGATACAGTTAATGCCCATAGAAACTGCCTTAAAAACTGAGAAAAAGTGTTTAGTGCGGAAAGTTTTTCTTCTTTTCTTGAATTAGAATAGAGAAACTCAACTCATTTGTCATTCTAGAACGAATTGCATTTAATTCGCTGAAGAAAGGAAAACTAAAATTTTCTTCAGAATCTTTAAAAAAGTCAGAAACTTTGAAAGGGCAATTTGGCCCCGAGAATTTGCATTCTTTAATCAATTAAAAATATTCCTGCGTTTCTCGGTTCCTTTAGTGAAATTCCATATTATTATAATATATAGAATCATGCATGCATGATGTTATGATATCAACTATGCAATCATGGTCAAAACCATTATATGAAATTTCCAGCCACCAACTTCATGATTAGAGAGAAATAGGAAAGATATATCCTAGTAATGAAGATATTTTGATCACCATTAACTTAACTCCATTTCTTTGCAAACATCTTCTTTACTGGGTACAATCCATGAGTTATTTCAGATTAAGTATGATTTTTCATAATCAGCATAGAACTATATAAATCTCCCCGAAATATCTAGTATTTTATACATTGCTAACTATTAGAAGTGCAAAACCAACGAAGATGAACGCTATTAAAACTTTGATTATGATAAACAGTGAAATATCTCAATAGCAACCCTCTGATTAACGACTATTTTCCAAACTATCGACTGTTTAAAATCAACAACTATACATTGAAATCTCGGCAAGTGCCTCATAGAATTGTATACTTTTAATGGCTAGCAATGTACTGGATCTACTTTAATACAGTGCTCGAAAAAGTATAAGGACAAGCGAAAACCCGCCAAATCTAGAAATCTTTTAGACGGAAACGTATGCAAATTTCTTAGGGAAAAACATGATAAAATTAAGTTATTTTTCATGTAAATTAGTTAAACTTTCCAAAAATAGATAGGTATAAATTTATTTTGTGAATTTTAAACCCATATGATCTTGGGAAAAAGTATAAGGACAGTTGATTTTTCATCTAAAATTATAGTAAAATTTCATATTTGAAAGCATAAAAAGACCATTTCAAATATAAAGACTGGGTTTCTAAACAAAATTCACACTTGTCTCATTTCTACACGATTTTTATACAATTTCGAAAGGAACTCACCTTTCTGACCTGGAAAAAGGGAAAATTCTCGCTTTTAAAGAATCTGAATTTAGTGACCATGAAATTTTGAAAAAATTAAAAGATCTAAAAGTGTAGTTTATAATTTTCTAAAAGAATTTGAAATGTATGGAATGAATAAACTAACAGGAAGACCAGAAATTCTAATGCATCGACAGAAAAGAATAGTTGTAAGAAAAGCTTGCGAGAAAAAAGAAACTACAAATGAAGTTCGAAGAAATTTGGACTTACCATGTTCCACACGAACAGTTCAAAATGTTTTGAATAAACATCCGAATATTTGGTATGGAAAGTTAATGTTACGTTCGCCTTGTACAAAGCAACGTAAGGAAAGAAGACTGGACTTTGCAAAAAAATACATTTCTCTCGGTCCTTTTTTAATTTGCCTTTTTGGTTTTACGGCTCAAAGACTACAATGGTCATGCTGCGCCGGGACCTACTGTTTTCCGAGGAATCCGAACCTCTTATGGCCTAGGGAACCAAACCCCGGACTACAGTGAGCAGTGTGATCTTTATGAGATCTCTGAGTAAGCTTTCTTTGCACTGTTGGGAGTCGAACCCGGATTAGCGGCGCACTAGGAGAACGCGTTACAACACTGCGCCACCACAGGGCTCTCGGTCCAAAATGGAAAGATGTAATCTTTTCTGACGAAAACAAAATTCAGCCTCGATGGGCCAAATGATTTTCACTATTTTTGATATAATCTGTGTAAAACCAAAGAAGTTTTTTCCAAACGTCAATACGGTGGGGGCACAGTAATGATTTGGGGCGCTTTTGCAGCAAACGGAACCACTAATAGCAAAGTGGGGAATAACGAATAAAAGGCATTTTACAGATATAGAATGCCCTTGTCCGCATAGGCGGAGCCAGGGGGCGGTTTTGGGGGTTGTAACCCCCCATTGCAATGAAATTTTGTATATTTAACATAGGAATATATGAGTTGTAGCTCTGTAACCCCTCCCATTAAGCCTACAACCCCCCCTTATGAACTTTCTGCCTACGCACATGCTTGTATGACCACCATTTTGCACACCATCCACCTGCCATAGGAATACCTAGAAAGTTCATAAGGGGAGGGTTACAGGCTTACAATGGGGGGGGGAGGGGTTACAGAGCTACAACTCCATTGTATTTACATGTATACTATGCACCAGGGTCTTCAACCGCCGGGGGGGTCGCCCGCCGGCTCATGAAAAAATACAAATTGTTTCATACAAAACTGATGTTTCCTGCTTCTTCTGAGTATGAAATCTACGTATTTTATTCTTTTTACATTTTCACATTGCGTAATAAATATCTTAAAACACTAGAGAACTAAAGTAACACTCGGTTTTCCCTCAGTAGTGTTTTACTACAGTTTTCTAGCGTATACAAGCATTGGGTGCAGTTTTATTAATTTGTAGTGCAATAGTGATTTTAAAAAATTCAACACAGGACTCGGGGAATTATATTCTAAATGTCGATAAGAACATCTTCCCAACCATCTGACTGCATGCTCTGAAAACGTTAACAATCAGGCTTACAATGGGGTTTATAAAGTTGCAACTTTATATATTTACATGTATATATAAAAATTTCATTGCAGTGGCAATTACAATTCCCATTAATACCCCCGCCGCCCCCTGCATACGCCAGTGCGTCTGCGGACATTTATTTTCAAGAATGAAGTTGATAAAAGCAAAAGTTAGGATTAGAATAACTGATGTCCACCTTGGAAACGCTGTTAGGGTTGAAGTATCAAAAATACGACCTGATATTGACAGGATTGTTAAAAAATAAGCAGTGCCAAATATCTCGCTAAAAGGTTTGATTTCGATTTACATATTAATAACTAAAATATTATAAATGGTTTTTTCCCTGCTTCTATACGTATTTTATATTGTAATATATTCAGTCCCAGAAGTGGATCGAGAAAATATTATTAGATGAGCACACAAAACAAATATGGAGACCTAATGAAAAAAAAAAAAAAAGGCTGATCCAGGGGGAGCGCCATCTGCACCCCCCCTTGATCCACCTTTGCCCAATCCTAATATTGCTGATATAGAAATGCAGCTAGCGAGCCTACAAGAATAAGCAAAATTGACCCTTGGACTGAAAAACGTTCAAGACCCCTGCTATATACAATTTCATCGCAATGGGGGTTACAATCATAATCGACCCCTCTTACGTATGCCAGTGCCACCCACTTCTTAAATAAAAACGTTCATTATTAACCAGAACGAAAAGTCACTCACATCGACTTTATCAATTCATGGATAAACCCACCGCAAGGAAGAGTATCTTTATACAAGGGAATCATCATCTTTACAAGGGAGGTACTTTATCGTTACAATTTAAGCTTACATAATAGACTTTTTGTATGGTATAAGCATGTATAGTTAGCATGAAATTTTGCATCATATTGATCGTAACTACTAAAACCACAAAATAGTGCAAAAATTAAAATTAATAAAAATAAAATGCAGTGATAAAATAAATATTTTTATCAAAAGGAAAATATAGTCTTAAAGTTCGCAAGATAAGACAAAGAAAAAAAATAGCACATGCAATCATCTCTTACCACTGAATTTAACTATGCATATATTTTACATGTGACCTTCATAAGGCGGAAACCTGCATACTATGGAATTTTTTTCCGGTCCCGTGAGTTTCCGCCTTAGACAGGTTTCACTGTATACGCGTATATGAGAATGTATGTATAAACAAGAAGAAGAAATATAGAGACAGAAGTGTGTGTGTTTTTTTTGTTTTGTTTTTTGTCACTGGAGTATTTTTTTATAAAACTAAACAAACGTTTCGGGAGCAACCTGCTCCATTTATGAAGTAACGATGGCTGAAAAAGGGAAAGATGACAGTAGAAAACAAATACAGAATGTAGAAAAAGTCTTCAGTCTCTATAGAACTCCCTGGTGAATTTTTATTTCGTTTAATTAAGAAGAAATATATGTTATTCCGATATAATTGTTGCGAAAACAAACGAAATTAAGTAAAAGAAAGAAATCGTGCATTTTGCATACGGATATCTATTAATCAACACTACGCTTAATAACAAACAGTTATTTCGACACTGGCGTAAGGTTTAAAAACACGACGTTTCGGGAGCCAACTGCTCCCTTTGTCAAGTGAAGGCAGAAATTCTGCCGTCACTTGAAACGTCGTGTTTTTAAACCTTACGCCAGTGTCGAAATAACTGTTTGTTATGGAATCTCCTGGTGAAACTCTGTATTGTTTCGTTACTACGCTTAATGTCCGTATGCAAATGGAGTAGGACGCAGATTATACACGCAATTTAATAAATTATTGAACCATGTGGTTGGAATGGGAATAACTTCATATTGATATTCCAAGATCAATTAATAACTGTTAACTAACATCTGGCTTCCAATTCCGATTTCAATTATGGATTTAAATGTGCGTTGGGTACTTGTGAAATGGTGCTTATTAAATTGGCTCACCCATGCGTAATTAAAATGGAACAAGTGACGTACAACTAACTCTTTGATGATACAGCTTACTACAAAAGGAATTTATGATTGGTTGCGGTCTCGAGATAATACCGAAATTACCTTCAGATTTCACTGGAAATAGTGAAGACTACGATGGATCTAATGGAGATAATATGGAGGACGTATGCGTTTGCGTGAATTTCAAATACGTGATAAATAAATGCTTTATGCCGAAAATGGAGAATGCAACTTTCTGCATTTAATGACTTCAGTACGATCAATATTAATGACTATACTAACATGAATAATGCTTGAAGGTAATTATTATGGAAGCGATAGACTGGAACACGTTTCGACGAAAACTCAACTCGTGATTATAACAGGAATACAAACAAGCCTTCACCCGTTCAAGTTATTTACCTCTTATAATTAAATCTTCAATGAAATGAACCTAGAACGCGTATAAATTCTGAAAAGGTTTATATTCCCGTCGAGTGTTTTGGCCTAATGCGGCGAAAATCTCAGAATCGGAATGCACATTACCAACACATAGTAGCACCCACTTGTCGCCCATGGTAAATTCAGCGCCACATGGTCACGAACTGTCCTATCAGGAATTTTGCAAATTATGCAGTATGAATAATGAGCCATATGGTTAGTAATAATATAATGATATGTAGACATAACGCGTAGTATATATATATATATAATACTTTATTTATGACATTATGGCCTAAAAGGGTTGCTGGTATCTAACTGGAAGGAGACCCACACGCTGAACGTATGTGACGATGTGTGGAACCGGCCGGGCCAGTAACCTAGTGTCCTACCCCGCCTTCAAGTGGTGCAGGCCGGGCTTTCTATCCAAGAGGCAAATTAATATTTGCTGCACGGATGGAAAGGCGGAAGGGGAGGGCTAATTCACCAACCCGTCTAGCCAGCGTGGTGAAATGATGGCTAATTCCTCCAATATGCTAATACACCAAAAACCATGGCCCCTAGTCTCCAGGTGCTGGAGTGCTCCTGATCAAGGCAGCGGTCAGTGTGGCATGAAAGCAGGGGGTGCTAAGAATCACTGGAATGGCCCAGGCTGCCGTTTGTTATTGACCTTGGCTACGTTTAATGGACGATCCCTTGCTTCTGAAGCAAAACTTCAGGAATTGGAAGAAGAACTTGACAAGATCAAATGGGACATTGTAGGACTCAGTGAAGTTAGAAGAAAAGGTGAAGAGTTGGTGGAACTTAAAAGTGGACATTTGTTTTATTATAGAGGAACGGAAACTGGAAGAACAAGTGGTGTTGGCTTCTTAATCAACAAAAGAATTAAAGACTGTCTTCTGGAAGTTGAAAGTACATCAGATCGAGCAGCGAGGCTTGTTGTTCAACTAACCCAGCGATACCAACTTCAAATAGTACAGGTATATGCACCAACATCAAGCCATACCGACGAAGAGGTTGAAGAATTTTATGAAGAAATCAAAGAGTTACACACCAAAGGGAAACAACATATCAAGCTCATCATGGGGGATTTCAATGCAAGAATTGGACAACAGGAACAAGGAGAGACATCGGTTGGTAAATACGGATACGGGGAAAGGAATGAACGTGGCGATCAACTCATAGAATTTGCCGAAGCTGAAAATCTTAGCATCATGAATTCATTTTTTAAGAAGAAACTACAAAGAAAATGGACATGGAAACACCCCAATGGAGGAACCAGCGAAATTGACTATATACTGGCAAACAAGAAATCAATTATTGAAGATTGCAGCGTACTGAACAGATTTAATACTGGAAGTGATCATCGAATGGTGAGATGTAAAGTGCACTTAAATACTAAATTAGAACGACAGAAGCTCATTAGGAAACAAGTAAGTAAGAGGGTGGATTTAATGAAACAAAATTAGCAAATTATCTGAGAAGACGAAACAGCTCATGAAAAGGCGAAGAGATATGAAGGTGGACAATCGAAATACCAGTTCCAGGATTGAGTACATAGAACTTTGTAAAACTCTGCGCAAAAGCATGAAAGAAGACATAAGAAAATTCAACTGTGAGCTAGTAAGGAAAGCCATTGAAAATAACAAGAGCCTTAGGGTTGTTAAAGGAAGTTTATCTGTTGGGAAGAAACACATCATTGCATTAAAAGGAGAGGATGGCACCGTAACAAGAAATAGGGAAGAAATACTTAGAAGAGTTGAAGAATTCTACAAAAATCTATACGAAAGTAACAGTGAATTAAACGAAGACACTGAAATAGTCGAAGGAACAGCTCCTAAAATCTTAAAAGAAGAAGTTTCATTTGCAATAAAAAATATGAAGAAAGGAAGAGCCCCTGGTGATGATGGTATTACATTAGATATCCTAAAAGAAGCTGGAGAATATGTAGAAGACATACTTGCAAAATTCTTTACCAAATGTCTTAACAGCGGTAACATACCAAACCAATGGGATTCTGCAACAGTAATTCTTTTGCATAAAAAAGGTGATAAAGAGGATTTGAAAAATTACCGACCAATTAGCTTGTTACCTGCTATTTATAAAATCTTCACAAAAGTGCTAACACATCGCCTGCAGAAAAAATTAGATGCAGCTCAACCAAGAGAACAAGCTGGATTTCGAAGTGGATTCAGTACAGTGGACCATATTCAAGTATTAAGAGAATTAATTGAAAGAACACATGAATATGAACTTCCATTGTGTGTGGCATTTATTGACTATGAGAAGGCCTTTGACTCTATTAAAACATCAGCAGTCATCAACTCTTTAAGATCAGCAGACATCGAGGATGTGTACATTGACATGGTGAAACGTGTGTATAAAAATGCAAGTGCAAAATTTCGGTTACATAAAGATACCGAAGCTATCAAAATTGGTAAAGGTGTGAGGCAGGGAGATACCATTTCTCCAAAACTTTTTACTTCAGCTTTACAGATGATTTTTCAGCAGATAAATTGGAATGACAAGGGAATAAAAATAAATGGTGAATATTTAAATCATTTGCGGTTTGCTGATGACATTGTTATTTTTTCAACGAACCCATCAGAACTCCAAGACATGGTACAGGAGCTCTCAACTAGAAGTAAAGAAGTTGGACTCAAGATGAACCTACAAAAAACTAAGATCATGTTCAATAATTTCGTAGAGGAAACAAAAATACAAGTTGACAACATTGAGCTAGAAATTGCTGATTCATATATTTACCTTGGCCAGCTGATTTCAATGGATGGCAACATTATGAAAGAACTCAACAGACGTATTAAACTTGGCTGGAGTGCATTTGGAAGAAACAGTTTTATCCTGAAGGGGAAATTGCCTTTGTGTCTAAAAAGAAAGGTCTTCAACCAGTGTGTATTGCCAGTCCTCTCTTATGGATCAGAGACATGGAGTCTAACAGTTGGAGCAATACGAAAGTTACAGACAACGCAAAGGAGCATGGAGAGGTGCATGCTTGGAATAACTAGGAGAGATCGAAAAAGAAACACTTGGGTGAGAGAGCAAACTAGAGTAGAGGACATCATTGTTAAAGTAAAAGGACTGAAATGGCGATGGGCTGGGCATATTGCAAGAAGAACTGATCAACGATGGACAACAGAAATTCTGAACTGGATTCCAAGAGACCACCGAAGACCTAGAAAACGTCCTCAAACTAGATGGGTGGATGAAATAAGAAAACAGGTTGGGGTGACGTGGAAGCGAATTGCTCAGGATAGACTTGTGTGGAAAGCATTTGGAGAGACCTTCATCCAGCAGTGGATAGATAATGGTTGAATATGATGATATATATATATATGTGTGTGTGTGTGTGTGTGTGTGTGCATTAAAATAAAGCATATTGAAGAACTCTATAGATAATTATGTCTTTTAATGAATGATTAATTTCTACGTCTACTACAAGTCGCGTCGCTGCCCTGCGTCCGCACTCCAACTCGGTTGCTTCGCGTTTCCCCGTCTTCTCCGTTTCCACGCATGCGCAAGCGTGACTGTGTCTGTCTACATACACTCATGACGTCTCATGTATATGGGGATGGGTGTCCCAACCCATACATATATACATATATTGCCCATATACATATATAGTTGGCGTAACACGTCGATTTTCTCCAATAAGCCCTCGGTAAAGACGTCGTTAACGTTAAGGAACATAATGCAATGGACTTCCGATTTTACGAACTCGTAAAAGTCCACAAAGAAATTCGTAAAGATGAAAGTTGGTAAAAACGCCAGTCCACTGTATATACAAAAGAAGTAAAATTAAGGTAATTCCAATAGCGCGATACGAAAGAAACAAGCGAAATGCTTTAAATATGTATTCATTTCTCAGTATAGTAAATTATGAATCTAGACAAAACAGAGGAGCAGTCATATGCAAAATAGTACCTTCAGCGCATTTACAGAAACCACATAAAACGTTAGCTACACAATCCACGCAATGCATTTCTTCGCTAAAAGTCTTGTCACGTCAACATGCATCTTCTGTGAACTTCAATGAACGATGCTAAATATCTTCAATTCCTTTGGACGCATTCTTCAATATTAGCAAGATCTTTCGAGACTTTTCTCTTAGCATCTGTAATTTACAATTTTCTATAGAGACAGATGTTATATCACAAAAGGGGGTCTGTCCCTTAAATGCCAGAAGTCCAGAAATGAAACCCTTTGAAAATTAGTTCACATTTAACGTTAATTCATTTTCAAAATATTGCTAGCTGATATATTATAGCTAACAATACATATGTTAAGCATGAAACAGCGATTCGCTTCAATCTATCAAATCTTCTTGTCAATTACCTTTCCAATTTGCCAATTTAATTATCTCGTTTCAGAAAATTTTCTTCACTATCTTTAGAATTTTAAAGCTTGTACCAGTTGCTCTTTTTCTGCCTTCTTTACATCACGATGATGTCGAATTTCATATATTTAGCTTAACACAAAACTATTTTTTCCATATTTAATTTTTTACCACGTTCTCCCATTAAATTTCTTATTTATATTTAGAACAACCCCCTCTGTAGCTAAATAATTAAAATTTTATAATATATAAGCTCATATGTAACAACATATTTTAAAGAAATGTTTGCGACATCAACATTTCAAATAATATATTTATAATAAACGTACCATAAAAAAATTACAGGTTTATATTTATAAATAATTTTTTCACGTATTCTGCAATTTCACAAACTAAGGTAGATCAAAAAATCTTACAAATATTGTACTCACATCATTGATAACTTAAACATCTTTCTTCACGTCATAAGTTTGTTTTCAGCACTGGTCCTTTATTTTACTTTGTCTTGCGGGTTTTTCTATCATTATTAGTTGAAACATGTGACGAAGATCGTTTAATGGACAGTTGGATTAAAGAGTCATCCTCACTAATTCTTTGCACCAGGGACAACTATAAGTCCTTCCTTCACTTTGAGAAAGAAAAAAAATTTCAAACAACTCCACTTTAGTTTCTCCTTGTTCTTGGGGAAAGAAGAGAAGATTTTTTGGCCAGTTGATCTTAAAAGCTTAAAGGGACATGGAGTAATGGGGATAACTAGATGATCATGCACTCCAATTTCTTTTGGACTAGGTACGCAATGGTTCGGTTCCGAGAGTAAATTCTTTTTAGATTATTGGCGAGTAGCCATGGTGTAAAAGATCGCCCCACATCCTTTATCGATTATCCCTGATACAGATATAGGTCAAAGAAGCTCGGGAGAAGATGCTACAAATGCGATTTATCTTCAGGAGAAAGAAAAGGCTGTCGAAACGCATTACTTACGTAGGAAACTAAACTCACCGTTTCCTTTCTAAGCATGAGTGAATAAATACATGGCACAAAGGAATCATTTCTAAGAACCCGCAGGGACTAAGAGATTCCAGCAAAATTATTTTTTTTAGAAAGGAAGTTTATTATTCTAATTTAAACTTTATGCACGAACACACGGGCGCGCGATGAAAATGAAGCAAAAGGTGTATAGAAACAACATCCGATATAATTTTATTTAAATATCAATCAAACATGTTTGCAAAAGCAAACTGTTCAAAACCTTTGAAAATTTTCGAATAGAATAATAGAATAGAATAACTTTATTCAACTTATTTACAGTTTTGTAATACATTTTGCGATATTTTTAATGTTCCTTTGAATAGTTTTGCGGTTAAATATGTAGACCTGTGATTAAGTAAAAAACGAGGAGAGCAGAAAGCTATTGCTTATTACGTGGCCCTCCTCCGGATGGGTGACCCGTTGCATAAATCGTTCTTGTTGATTTGATCTTTAAGACGCATTTTTGCAGGCTTAAAGGTAAAGGAAAGTTTAAATTTCTTATCAATTCATGGCCTCATTTGAGAAACCGTGATTAAACTGATAATTAAACACACTAACGTTGTAATAAAGATATTTTGTTCATCTGCTCGTTGGAACTGAATAAACAACAAATCCTTTTAGAAATAATATTAATAGAAAAATAAAATTCATAAGTGCTAGCCAAGGACTCCCTAAATATATTAGTAAATTTAAAGGAAGTCTGACGAGATTTTGATTGTATATAACATTATTAATTTTCGTATATATGCTAGAGATACATACGTTTCTAGTAATCCTTCTAAACACATAACTCCGTTGGTGTTGAGCTCAGACTCTTATGTTGCCTTGATAAATGTTTTAGATTTATTTTGCCCGAGTTGCTCGATTACTCTTTTTAGGTCTGTAACAGACGTTCGTTTCTTAATACACAATTAAGCTTCCAGAACAAATCTTACCCACAATTTACTCTAACGATAAATTTCTTTGCATAATAGTGACGTGGGTGTGTTATCCTAAAGGCTACAAATGAAAACAGGGTCATGGACCAGACGTTTATTGTTCACATTAAATTACATTAATCAAATTCAAGGTCAGCAAAATAAACCGAGTTCGCAAGATGACAAGTCAAGGCATCCACAGTGAGTTGATTTAGTTTCCTTCCGGAGCAGCCCGCAGATTCTCTAAAAGTATGTAACTCGTTACTAAAGATTATCAAGAATAATAACTGAATTATTAATCTAACTATTAGAAACTATAAAACCCATTTCATAAGCTGGATTAATTAATCCACAACTTTTCTTTATTGCTAGTCTACTCCATGGAGCTAAGAACATTTCCTGCTTCAAGCCAATTCCTCAACTATAGTTGAACACTCTATTTAAGGCATCTATAAATACTCTATAGAATGAATATTGCACAGTATAAAAGACTAGCTTTTAACTCAATGGCTCGATTACCCCAACTTTTCGTTAATACTACTTAAATCGTTAGGTCTAGGCCTATGCTTGCGTTACAATATAGCTAGCTTAAACTATGGACCAAATTCCAATTTCTTTAGCAAAACAATCTAAAGGTTAATAACTCTACAATATAACTATACTGTTTAGTATACAACTCTATAATTAAACAGTTCTTAATACAAAATAACGATGTTATACATCACCCCCTACTCCGTATCCGTTGCACAGTTCCACAAAGTCCAAAACTAATTACCGTTTCTCAAACAGTCAGAGTCTTTAGCCGGGTGCACCCGCTCAACGCACCGTTGACAAAAGTACTTGAGGAATAAAGCTCAATTCCCTTCAGTTTACATCCAGCATCTCAGACTTGACAATTCCTCAGGCCCAGCCTGAACGTAACAGCAAAGTGATCTGTGTCCAACGGTTACGACCAATATACTCCGGATAGAGAATCTAATTTAGAACTTCAAACGTTCAACGCTATCCGCCAGCGAACATCAGTACCATCGATATAGCATTTCAACATCACCATGCATTAATAAAATATTAAGTTAAATAGTATAAGTGAACTAGGATTCCACTGAGTCAATATACTCAATCCGTCAAGAGCATTAACTAACCTGCCTGCCTATTGCTGCTGCCGCTAATAACTAGTACATTAGTATCAACATAACAACGCTATAGACGCCCAAATGACCAAGCCTCTGGCAACGAGCCTCAAAATCACACCCAACTAAACAGCCCAAATCATAAGCCTAATTCAAAAGCCCTCGTTGCCGAACGCACCCAGCATAAATATCCGTAGATTCAAGCACTTGGTAATTGCATGTAACGTCACCGTGACGCCACAGCAAGCTCTCAGGCAAATGAATGCTACTGGCGGCTCGGTTGGATATGTTTTTAACTACAAAAATAACTTCAATCTGTTACAGATTCGTAAATGACGCCGAATTTAATATATAAAAAGGCAAATGGATATTTGAATTAGGCTATTTCAGTCTTTGCGTCCACTTCACATACTTGGAATTACCATGGTTTAAGTAACTTCGCAAACGACCTATAGTATGTTGATTCAGGTCGAGAGTCACCTATACAGCGAAATATCCATGTTCTTATTCATTTTTTTACAATACATCCCTTTTAAAAATTGAAAGATCGATTATTATTATTAATGTGACACTTGGCGCATAATAAGTATATACATTAGCGTACGCCGAGGGAAATTGATGAGGATCGTAACTAGGGCAGTAATTTTATCGCAGTGCGAATTTCCACGACATTTTCCGCGAATTTTAGGGCTTTTTCTACGATTTCAGGAATTTAAATTTTTTTTTTTACAATTTCATGGATTGCATAAATGTTCTTATTATTGCCTAATTTCTAATAAGATTTTTAATTTAAATATCTTTTATACTGCAATCAGGAAATACTGTGGGTGAAAGTCGGTGGAAAAATGTATATAAACTATGTATTTACAAGGTATTTTGCATTGCCCCAGAACCTTTAACCTTGAAGATTAAACTAAAACTTTAGAATCCCTTTCATTCAAGAGAAAGATCATTAGTACAATAAGGCAGCAATAAGCAAGGGCAAAGACATATTAAACTATCCATATGGGGATATTTTTCTGTCTGATATTAAGAAACCCTCTTTTCTCAAACTTCCGTATAATTTTACTCCCTTGTAGTGCTGATAGATGGAGATATATATAATTTAATTCCTTTTTCGTGCCAACGGATGGCAGTATAATTTTACGCAACTGTCATTATTGTTTGTTTGTTTTTTGGTTTTACGGCTCAAAGACTACAGTGGTCATGCTGCGCCGGGACCTACAGTTTTCCGAGGAATCCGAACCTCTTAAGGCCTGGGGAACCAAACCCCGGACTACAGTGAGCAGTGCGATCTTTTATGAGATCTCTGAGTAAGCGTTCTTTTTGCACTGCTGGGAGTCGAACCCGGATTAGCCGCGCAATAGGAGAACGCGTTACCACACTGCGCCACCGCAGAGCGCAACTGTCATTAACAATAAAATATATATATTGTTATCATTTAATGTTGGTAATATCTTATTAAACGTAATTTCCTAATTAAACTTTATCATAAGTATATATTTTAATAAAAAGGCAACAAATTTCGCTATAATGCTAGGTGGGCTAGGGTTCTCCATTACCCGCGGTTGCTCTTAGAACGTATCGCCTGCAGATGAAGGCAATAAATCCAACTATATAATGCTTAATTAGTAACATAATATTTATTTTTGTTACTGTATGAAGACTAAGGTTTTTTTAATGTTAGTGTTACGCCACTTTTTTTTTTTCTAATTTTATATTTTTCTATCCGCGATACAATTACTGCCCTATGTATGATCTCCGGATAAGGCAATATAATTTTACTATATAATGCTCATTTAATAACGTAATAGTTATTTATATTATTGTTTTAAAAGTCTTTTTTAAATGTTACACTTCTTTCTCGAATTTATTTTTTAAATTTCCGCGAATTTCGAGATTTTTCCCGCAAATTTTAGATATTTTTCTTGAAAAAATAACTGTCCTAATCATAACCAACCTACCGCGATAGAACTTTGTAAGTACGCATATAAATACATGGAGTTATATCTGTGTAACCCTCCCCCCCCGTTGTAAGCCTACCCCCCCCCCGTATAAACGTTGTGGGTAGGCGAATGAATATAAATAATTGGCAGCAGAAAAGTCACGAAATGAAGGATGTTTCATTAGCCATTATCACGTGAAGATATTTGTTTAAGATTCATTTAAAGCACTCAACGACATAACGACACACAGGTCTTCTTTATCTCTATTAAAACGATCGTGATGTCCATTAAATTTTCAAACGTTGCTCCGTTATTACCTTAATTCTACTATCAATCATAGAATTTCGTTCTGGTAAGCTGCACCATTGAAGGTATGTACATCACCACTTGTACTTTAATTAAGCGCAGGAAAGTCTATGTAACGGGCATAAATTTATTTAGTAACAAGCATACATTTAAATTCATAACTAAAATCAGAATTTGGAGGTATATCGTTGGCTTAGAAACCGAAAAGCGATTTTAATGGTTTTTAATTGTACCTGCAATATTTATATCAAGTAATTCCTATTAAAACCGAACGTTTAAATAATTTATTAATTCGCACATGGAATTTGTGATTCACTTCGTTCGCATACGAATCTTAAATGTGATTGTAACTTTTCGATTACAATTTGAAAAATAGATGAATTGTTTTCAAGCAAATCTTCTAGTCGTTTCGCCAATATGATAATTACATTTTAAATGAACGTTTATTTCACCTGTTAACTTACGACAATTATTAAAATCATAGTAACGTTTTTGTTAATATTAGATTTATTATGTTAAGATATAATTAAAATTAATGACTTATATTACACTGCTTTTATGCTTATGAACTTATCAATAATTTTTGTCAATGCCTGTATGTGTGAATTTAAATGGAAATCAAAATTAGAATTCGCATTCTATTAGTATTATATTCTATCAATATCTACTCCAATTATATTACATTATTTTATATTAGGAATAAAAACACAAAATATGTAAACACATTTCTGGTAAGTATTCTTTTTATCAATATAGACACTTTTTCGATCTGTACATATTGTTCAATCATATGTACTTTTTCTATAATATGCACTCTTTTTCTATCACTAATGTAGTTTGTTTTCTTATAAAACTTACAGATGATCAATTTTTACGATACAGTATGTCGCTTTCTAAAAACAAATGTGGCATGACACATATATAATTTTACATTAACACAAAAATAAAACACAAAATCATGAATTATTTGCCTCAGATTATCACACTTGATTTTGTAAAGAGAATGCAATGCCCATAATTTACAACAAGGATTAAAAGCTGAATTTAAGCTAAGATTTTTGTAGCCATAAAGGAATTTCTAAAGCCAATATTTTTTATAGCTGTGGCGCTATTAGAGTCGAATCATTTTATACTGAAGCCATAGTTTTAAAGAGCCAAAAGGCATAATTTGCACTTTCTTTCCCCAAGGAATGAAACGCATTTCGTGCGCGAACAGTCAATACGAGAGTTTTCCTGACTCCTCATTTACTAAACAGAGAAAAACAATTCCGCGTCATATACTATTTTTTGTATCACTTTTAAGACAGTTTTTTGCAAATATTACCTTTGTATTCAGCTCTCAGCCATGATTTTATAATTTTGGTCATTATTTGAGGGAGGAGAAATTTTTTGGAAGTTTAAACGTATTTAATGGTCCTTAAAATATACTTTTAACTCAATTTAAGAAGTAACACATGCTGTGCGTGATATATCAACGAATTTTGACCAGTTAATTCATCCTATTAAAGCATCAGTCTTTGGTATGCAATAATTGGATGGGAGAAACGTATGCCAGTTTTATCATTACTTTTACATATTTTTAAGTACGTACATAAAATTTGAAATTCACTCTTGTATCGATACTCATTCGATCGTTCTGTTAGATAAAAGATAAAATTATCAGGAGAGTACCTAAACACTTTTGCACTTCATTATCAACATACGCAAATTATATATAGTCCATATCAAAAAAACTCGTATTTTTTTATCTATTATAATGATACCCATAATACTTGCCACATAACTAGTTATATAAAGGTCTTCACATACTGTGCATAAAAATTAAAGACCATTCATTCTCGGAAGCGAGCTCAGCAACATGTGTCGAGAGAAAACTTTCCGGAGATAACAGATGATTCTTAGGTTGATTTTCAGTTATTAGACCTTGTGCTTCCTTTTCATGATCCATGGTTTTATCCACGTATTTTACACGAAAGTTCTGCCCTACCCCAAACTTGCGTAGGCGGCCTACAGAAGTGGTAACATATACAAACATTTGTCTACAGTTTACCAATGTTTAAACCAGGAGTAGTCAGTCAACCTGGTCCCTACGTAGAGCATTAGTGGACTATTCAAGCTTTCATGGTGGACTATAGAGATTTTGTTGGATGCTGAAGCTGATGAACAAACCTTGCGAAAACTGAACCAGATATCGAATACAGTCGAGTCTCTATTTAACGAAGTGCCATCGTTCCTCTGAAAAACTTCGTTATAAGGAAAATTCGTTAAATAGAAATTAACATAAATGATGAAACTTAATTTCGATAAAATGAAAAAAGCTAAATTTGGACAGTAAAAACTAAGTTCAGTAGACTCTTCTTTTTCAACGAATTTAAATATTTTTTGTATACAAGTACGCACAAATTAATAACAAAAGTAAAGACTGAGGATTACTTTATATCTGTATGATCCTCATACAACATATTTGAAACAGAGAAATAATCACTAATTTTGCTTTGTACAGGTTTCTTATAAAAAACGTTTTGTTCATAGAAATTCTCACACTTTTGTAAATATCGGAACACGTCATCTATAACATTTTCTTCAACAATGCAACACGTATATGCGAGAAGCAAATTTCGTGGCTTAGCCACACCTGCAGAGTGATACATCCCCGCTGCTTCGAAGTTCCCAGTTTAGAACAATAGAATTATTTATCACAACTGACCCTATGTCCACAATACAGAAGGCTACCTCACCTCCGTCCGTCCTTGATTAAAATGCTCAACTACCCCTTCTACCTAACCATCCCGCTGAAAAATTGTAAAAGGTAAATTAAAAAAAAAATCAAATTCTTTATAAAAAGAACTTCGTTATATAGAAATTGTTTTTCGTAATATGGAGACAAATTTACATGTTAATGCCATTCAAAGTCAAGGTTCCGCCGAAAATTTCGTTAAATAGAAAACTTTCAATGAATAATGTATTACACAATAGGCACAGTTTTTGAAACGAAAATTTATTCGGCTTTAAACGTTTTTCGAAAGCCTTGAGCTTTCATCAAAGAAGTAAAAAATCTAAGCG
>QLNU02015003.1:171844112-171883395 GCA_006491805.2 Dysdera silvatica
GTTCAACTAACCCAGCGATACCAACTTCAAATAGTACAGGTATATGCACCAACATCAAGCCATACCGACGAAGAGGTTGAAGAATTTTATGAAGAAATCAAAGAGTTACACACCAAAGGGAAACAACATATCAAGCTCATCATGGGGGATTTCAATGCAAGAATTGGACAACAGGAACAAGGAGAGACATCGGTTGGTAAATACGGATATGGGGAAAGGAATGAACGTGGCGATCAACTCATCGAATTTGCAGAAGCTGAAAACCTTAGCATCATGAATTCATTTTTTAAGAAGAAACCGCAAAGAAAATGGACATGGAAACACCCAAATGGGGGAACTAGTGAAATTGACTATATCCTGGCAAACAAGAAATCAATTATTGAAGATTGCAGTGTACTGAACAGATTTAATACTGGAAGTGATCATCGAATGGTGAGATGTAAAGTGCACTTAAATACTAAATTAGAACGACAGAAGCTCATTAGGAAACAAGTAAGTAAGAGGGTGGATCTAATGAAACTGAAAGTAAATACCGAGGCATTCAAGTTGGAATTAAAAAATCGCTTTTCTGCACTGGAAGGACTTATTGATGAAAGTGATATCTCAGAAGCAAATGAAAACATTGTTAAGACAATAGTTGAAACTGCTGGGGAAATTGGTGGTGTAACCTGTAAAAAGCACAATAGCAAATTATCTGAGAAGACGAAACAGCTCATGAAAAGGCGAAGAGATATGAAGGTGGACAATCGAAATACCAGTTCCAGGATTGAGTACATAGAACTTTGTAAAACTCTGCGCAAAAGCATGAAAGAAGACATAAGAAAATTCAACTGTGAGCTAGTAAGGAAAGCCATTGAAAATAACAAGAGCCTTAGGGTTGTTAAAGGAAGTTTATCTGTTGGGAAGAAACACATCATTGCATTAAAAGGAGAGGATGGCACCGTAACAAGAAATAGGGAAGAAATACTTAGAAGAGTTGAAGAATTCTACAAAAATCTATACGAAAGTAACAGTGGATTAAACGAAGACATTGAAATAGTCGAAGGAACAGCTCCTAAAATCTTAAAAGAAGAAGTTTCATTTGCAATAAAAAATATGAAGAAATGTTTGCTCGCTTGCGGTTTACGGCTCAAAGACTACAGTGGTCATGCTGCGCCGGGACCTACTGTTTTCCGAGGAATCCGAACCTCTTAAGGCCTAGGGAACCAAACCCCGGACTACAGTGAGCAAGAAGAAGAGCAGAAAAGGCCACTGGTGATGATGGTATTACATTAGATATCCTAAAAGAAGCTGGAGAATATGTAGAAGACATACTTGCAAAATTCTTTACCAAATGTCTTAACAGCGGTAACATACCAAACCAATGGGATTCTGCAACAGTAATTCTTTTGCATAAAAAAGGTGATAAAGAGGATTTGAAAAATTACCGACCAATTAGCTTGTTACCTGCTATTTATAAAATCTTCACAAAAGTGCTAACACATCGCCTGCAGAAAAAATTAGATGCAGCTCAACCAAGAGAACAAGCTGGATTTCGAAGTGGATTCAGTACAGTGGACCATATTCAAGTATTAAGAGAATTAATTGAAAGAACACATGAATATGAACTTCCATTGTGTGTGGCATTTATTGACTATGAGAAGGCCTTTGACTCTATTAAAACATCAGCAGGATGTACTTGTGTGGAAAGCATTGGAGAGACCTTCATCCAGCAGTGGATAGATAATGGTTGAATATGATGATGTTGATGATATATATACATATCGAATATATATAAATATAAAACATATATACATAATATATATATAAAAAAAAAATATAAAATATATATATACATGTATATATAAAAAATATAAAATATATATACATAATATATATATAAAAAAAATATAAAATATATATACATAATATATATATAAAAAAATAATATAAAATATATAAAATATAAAATATATATATATATATATATATATATATATATTACAATAATAATAACCATTATTTCAGTCATCCTAATATGCATATTTTTGATGCCTAACGCGTGAAATATAAGACTTATAGCAGAGTAAGAATATACAGAAGAATATATCCTTATGTTTTTCTTTTCGTGTTTATATTGCTGTAACAAATTTTGTAATTGTATAATTTCTGTTGATATCAATGTTAATATTCAATTTGTGTGGGCTTCTTTACAAAAATATACGAGTTTGAGTTTGAGTTGAGATTATTATATTATTTCAAGCTTTGGGTTAGAATTGAAAGAGCATATAATGCAATAACTTTTTACGAGCTTTTCTTCCAGAGTACAGTGATATCAACTAGAAAAAAATTAGATTTTTCTATAGTTCTAAATTCTGCTCGTTTTAAAGAATTGTTGTTGCATATTTTTGACAGAAAAATATAAAAATATTGTATTTTCTTAGTTGATGGAACGTCCTTTCTATGAATTGATGAATAAAAACATTTCCTTCAAGATTTGCTATTTCATCATGTGTATCTAATATTCATTTTATACATATATTAGCATCTATTTAATTTGTTTATGTGGCAGTAATTGTTTGGTTCTTTACATATATATTTAGTGTCCATTTTGTACTGCCGTCGGTCATGTTTGACACACGGTCTTTATTTTACATTCGTATTTTTAAGTTTTCTCAGTTGGTATATATTTTGGGTTTTTACGTATGTACTTGGTATACATTTTTGACTTCATGACGAACTGTTGATGGTTTATGTATGTATCTATTGTGTAGTTTGTATCTATTTATGAACATGTTTGACGTTTACCTACAAACTGGAGCGCTAATATATTACAACAGCACTTAAATTTTGTCTTCTCCCACCGCCGTGGAAATGGTTGCAAACGAATATCAAATGCATTAAGCCTATGAAGCAGTCTTGTTAAAATTGTCAAAGTTGTGCGCTTCGACACACATATACAAATGTATGATTGATACACACGGGTCGTATGAAAGATTTACCACCGCTTGAGCAAGACCAGAGTGTTGTTGCCAAAACTGTAGGGTGGAGTACCTCCGAGGTGGTGAATATCCTTAGAATTTTGGGGATAACAATAGCAAGACCCTAACCTGAATAGGAAAATTTACCACCAGTAATTGGATAAACACCAGTGGCACGCAAAAGTAGTGGATGTTCACAGCTGATGGAAGAACGGGATCTCTGGTGCCTGAACAGAATAATAACCCTCCAAAGGAAAGGATGTTGCCTCAAATCACATTTCTCTTGCATTCTGGTGCTGATCAAGCTATCAGTTAAACCATTATACAGTTTCCGGCGTATTCCATGGGGTTTGGTATTCTACTCATTTACTACTACTGACAGCACAGCATCGGTGATTTTTTTTAAAAGGAAATGGTTTAAAAACAAACTGCATACTGGCAAAAGTTTTCGGCCGCCTGGCATTTGTAATTTTATATGCTTAGAAGTACTAAATCTAGTCAATAACTAAAAGATCTTTTTATGGGTCATCTTATATTTGTTACCTAATATTATATGCTGAAATAAAAATAAACGAGAAATACTTCAATATTATGACTTTAAACAACACAATACACTAAATGTGTCACAGAAAAGTATTCAGCACTTGTGGGAAAGTGAAAATATAAAATAAAGATATGAAAACAATTTTCCTAATATTTTGTTGTGCCCCGTTGCACGTATTACTGCTTTAAATTTCAAGAAGACTGAATAGACTAGTTTTTGGGAAAAGTCGGAACCAATTTTGTCCCACTCTCTTTGAAAATGCAATTTTAATGCATTTTTAATATCTGTGGCCATTTTATTGAGAGCTTTTTCAGTTTTCCACATAAATGTTCTATAGGGTTTAAATAGGAGGACTGATGTGGGGTTTCAAAGCATCTAGATGCATGATGCGGCAACTACATATTTATATTGAGAGAAAGCAGTATGCTTAGGATCATTCTCTGGTTGGAAAACGAATCTGTCTTTGATTCCCAACTTATCTGCACTCGTTTTCAATATTCTTTTTAAAATATCGATACATGTGTGTTGATCCATAATATTATCAATAAATTTAAATACACTTACGCCAGTTGTCGACATGCACCCCCAAACTATCATATGGCCCTTTTCGTATTTTACAGTAGCAAAGAAATTACGTTGATCGAACACTAATTTTAGCTTCCTCCACACAATTTTTCCCTTGCTTATGTCGAATATCATAAACTTTGATTTATCGCTAAAAATCACAGAGTTCCAGGATTCTTGATCTTTGCAGACGAATTTTTTTTACAAAAGTCAGTCTTTTTTTCTATTTGCCTCACCAATCCAAGGCTTCTTTCTGGCAAGTCGTCCATTATATCCATTATTTCGCAGTGTTCGATGAACCAGTTTAACGCTTAGATTTTTTCGGAAAATGATTTAACTTTACAACAAATTTCCCGTGTTGGTTCAGCAGGATTTGTGTACTTTGGCACGTCGGATAAGTTTTCTCTTTTCACAATCAGTTTGAATCTTTAGCTTTTCACTTCGGCGTCCATTTATTTGGTACCCTTGTTGGTATGTTTTTGGTACGCTTCTTACTGTTGTGCGTGGAATTCCAATAACTTTTGAAATATCTTTTTGAGGAAAATTCTGTTTTTCTAACGTGATAATATTTGTCTCACTTACACAAAGCTCTCGCGTTTTCGTCAATCCGAAATTCGACTTCATGAATTTTTTCCAATCTGGACGAAGTCCATTTATAGGTTTTGTATAAACGTCATCTAACTTTAAACTTACGACTACAATTGCATATATATTAGTATATAGCAAAAGTATAAGGCAGGTTGCTGAATACTTTTGTGTGACTCATTTAGTGCACTGTGTCGCTTAGTCTCTGTATTCGAGTGCTTTTTGTGTGTTTATTTTTGTACATATTATCAGACAATAAATATAAAATGTCAGATAAAAAATTTTTGGCTGTTGACTAGATTTAATACTTTTAAGCATATAAACTTTTGAGAAACGTTAGTTGGCTAAATACTTTTCTGTTAAGGTATTATTACCCTCCGCAGGGATAACACAATTGCCAAATATGGTCAACACAAGAAAGCCTCCGGGGCGAGAATTTTGTGAGTTTTCGTGGGGGAAATTTATTATACTATAATTTTTGCCACCCACGTTTTAATTACAGCTCAAACTAGAGCTTGTGTAATTTTGGAGAAAAAGAGACGCTTTCCCCATCCTGGATTCGAACCAGGGTCCCTCCGTTTAGCCCGGAGTGTCTTGGACCGCTAGACGAATGAGGACCAAGACACTCCGGGCTAAACGGAGGGACCTGGTTGGTCAAATGAAGCATCTTTACTCAAACCTAATAATTCGAGCTGTAACGCGTGGTAAACTCTTAGTGATATGTTAACATTATCTGCAGTATATGCTTTACCATACAGAAAGAGGCGTTATTACCTGTCATCATTCGTCCCTGGCGGTCCAAGACACTCCGGGCTAAACGGAGGACAGTTCAATTCAAGACGAGAAAAGCGCCCTGCTCCAAAATTAAACAAGCTCTAGTTTGAGCTGTAATTAAAACGTGGGTGGCAAAAATTATAGTATATAAAATATTTTTTGTGACCAACCTGTACATTTACATTTGTGTATACGTGTATTTTATCTGTATGTTTAACTTTTGTTTTGCTTTTCTATAAGATAAATCTAAGTTTAACAGAAGCAAGTGCACTATCGTACAAGTGAACAAGAAACGATAACTGCTATTATTAAAATTTCCAGAAAATAAAATCATTTTCTGGTTTCAGTGGCTAAAACTGTATCTACTGTCGATACATTTAATATATTGATATTGATGCTAATACACCAGAAACCATGGCCCCTAGTCTCCAGGTGCTGGAGTGCTCCTGATCAAGGCAGCGGTCAGTGTGGCATGAAAGCAGGGGGTGCTAAGAATCACTGGAATGGCCCAGGCTGCCGTTTGTTATTGACCTTGGCTACGTTTAATGGACGATCCCTTGCTTCTGAAGCAAAACTTCAGGAATTGGAAGAAGAACTTGACAAGATCAAATGGGACATTGTAGGACTCAGTGAAGTTAGAAGAAAAGGTGAAGAGTTGGTGGAACTTAAAAGTGGACATTTGTTTTATTATAGAGGAACGGAAACTGGAAGAACAAGTGGTGTTGGCTTCTTAATCAACAAAAGAATTAAAGACTACCTTCTTGAAGTCGAAAGCACGTCAGATCGAGCAGCGAGGCTCGTTGTTCAACTAACCCAGCGATACCAACTTCAGATAGTACAGGTATATGCACCAACATCAAGCCATACCGACGAGGAGGTTGAGGAATTCTATGAAGAAATCAAACAGCTACATACCAAGGGGAAACAACACATCAAGCTCATCATGGGAGATTTTAATGCAAGAATTGGACAACAGGAACAAGGAGAGACATCGGTTGGTAAATACGGATACGGGGAAAGGAATGAACGTGGCGATCAACTCATAGAATTTGCCGAAGCTGAAAATCTTAGCATCATGAATTCATTTTTTAAGAAGAAACTACAAAGAAAATGGACATGGAAACACCCCAATGGAGGAACCAGCGAAATTGACTATATACTGGCAAACAAGAAATCAATTATTGAAGATTGCAGCGTACTGAACAGATTTAATACTGGAAGTGATCATCGAATGGTGAGATGTAAAATGCACTTAAATACTAAACTAGAAAGGCAGAAGCTCATTAGGAAACAAGTATGTAAGAGGGTGGATTTAAAGAAATTAAAAGAAAATACCGAGGCATTCAAGTTGGAATTAAAAAATCGCTTTTCTGCACTGGAAGGACTTATTGAAGAAGTTGACATCTCAGAAGCAAATGAAAACATTGTTAAGACAATAATTGAAACTGCTGGGGAAATTGGTGGTGTAATATGTAAAAAGCAGAATAGCAAATTATCTGAGAAGACGAAACAACTCATGAAAAGGCGAAGACTTATGAAGGTGGACAATCAAAATACCAGTCGCAAGATCGAGTATGTAGAACTTTGCAAAACTTTGCGCAAAAACATGAAAGAAGATATAAGAAAATTCAATTGTGAGTTAGTAAGGAAGGCCATTGAAAGCAACAAGAGCCTTAGGGTTGTTAAAGGGAGTTTGTCTATTGGGAAGAAACACATCATTGCATTAAAAGGAGAGGATGGCACTGTAACAAGAAATAGGGAAGAAATACTTAGAAGAGTTGAAGAATTCTACAGAAAGCTGTATGAGGGAAACAGTGGATTAAACGAAGACTCTGAGATAGTCGAAGGAACAGCTCCTAAAATCTTAAAAGAAGAAGTAGCATTTGCAATAAAAAGTATGAAGAAAGGAAGAGCCCCTGGTGATGATGGTATTACATTAGATATCTTAAAAGAAGCTGGAGAATATGTAGAAGACATACTCGCAAAATTCTTTACCAAATGCCTCAACAGTGGTAACATACCAAACCAATGGGATTCTGCAACAGTAATTCTTTTGCATAAAAAAGGTGATAAAGAGGATTTAAAAAATTACCGACCAATTAGCTTGTTACCTGCTATTTATAAAATCTTCACAAAAGTGCTAACACATCGCCTGCAGAAAAAATTAGATGCAGCTCAACCAAGAGAACAAGCTGGATTTCGAAGTGGATTCAGTACAGTGGACCATATTCAAGTATTAAGAGAATTAATTGAAAGAACACATGAATATGAACTTCCATTGTGTGTTGCATTTATTGACTATGAGAAGGCCTTTGACTCTATTAAAACATCAGCAGTCATCAACTCTTTAAGATCAACAGACATTGAGGATGTGTACATTGACATGGTGAAACGTGTGTATAAAAATGCAAGTGCAAAATTTCGGTTACATAAAGATACCAAAACTATCAAAATTGGTAAAGGTGTGAGGCAGGGAGATACCATTTCTCCAAAACTTTTTACTTCAGCTTTACAGATGATTTTTCAGCAGATAAATTGGAATAACAAGGGAATAAAAATAAATGGTGAATATTTAAATCATTTGCGGTTTGCTGATGACATTGTTATTTTTTCAACGAACCCATTAGAACTCCAAGACATGGTACAGGAGCTCTCAACTAGAAGTAAAGAAGTTGGACTCAAGATGAACCTACAAAAAACTAAGATCATGTTCAATAATTTCGTAGAGGAAACAAAAATACAAGTTGACAACATTGAGCTAGAAATTGCTGATTCATATATTTACCTTGGCCAGCTGATTTCAATGGATGGCAACATTATGAAAGAACTCAACAGACGTATTAAACTTGGCTGGAGTGCATTTGGAAGAAACAGTTTTATCCTGAAGGGGAAATTGCCTTTGTGTCTAAAAAGAAAGGTCTTCAACCAGTGTGTATTGCCAGTCCTCTCTTATGGATCAGAGACATGGAGTCTAACAGTTGGAGCAATACGAAAGTTACAGACAACGCAAAGGAGCATGGAGAGGTGCATGCTTGGAATAACTAGGAGAGATCGAAAAAGAAACACTTGGGTGAGAGAGCAAACTAGAGTAGAGGACATCATTGTTAAAGTAAAAGGGCTGAAATGGCGATGGGCTGGGCATATTGCAAGAAGAACTGATCAACGATGGACAACAGAAATTCTGAACTGGATTCCAAGAGACCACCGAAGACCTAGAAAACGTCCTCAAACTAGATGGGTGGATGAAATAAGAAAACAGGTTGGGGTGACGTGGAAGCGAATTGCTCAGGATAGACTTGTGTGGAAAGCATTTGGAGAGACCTTCATCCAGCAGTGGATAGATAATGGTTGAATATGATGATGATGATGATGATATATATGTAAGGTGCGTCAATCAAGCAGAAGCAAAACTAACTCAACATAATTTGAAGTTAGTGAACAGAAGCAAAACTAAGTCTCCTGAATTTGAAGTAAGGGAACAGTAGCTAAACCAGCATGATTTAATAGAGGCATAGCTTAGGTTCTAAATTTACAATGGTAAATATACGTTCTTGTTGCGATGCGTAGATATAGCAAACTTTTGACTTTATATCCTAATAGTTAAGAAACCACTAATTACTGTTATATGCATCTACGTCACATAGAGGGTGTTGTTAAAAAGTACTATTATGTATTCGTCTGGCTTTCACGTAAAGAATTCGAAATTCGTTCGCATTAGTTGTCCAATGTTGCTGTTGGTTGGGAAAGGTTTTATTTGCAGTATCAGCGGGGCTTATCGCTGTGCTGCGATTTGCCCAGTAAGTTGGAACGACAGCCTAGCAGGATCACTAATTCGCTTGCTAGGGTTGTTTTCTGCGAAAACTTGACATAAGAAAAGAAAACTAGTAAGGAACAGGATTAAAATACAACAGAACGGTATTAGAGAAAAGAAATTATTACGACATAACGATATTAGAGAAAAGAAATTAATACGACAGAACAATATTGGAGGAAAGATATTGATACGACAGAACAATATTAGAGGAAAGATATTGATACGACAGAACACTATATTGGGACAGAAATTAATACCAACGGCAATAAGTTACCCTAGAATGTCTGACACCTTTCCCTGTAACTCGTTGCTTTATATCTGCCGCTATGCAAATAAATAAATTATCACTTCTTTAGAACACATCAGCTCTTCATACATAACTTCTTTATTCATAATATTATTTTAAATTAATGCACTCTAACCCATTTTAACGAAAACCACCTAATTCATTTTAATAAAATAAACAAATTAATTTTAATAAAAACTAACTGATTAATTTTTGTTGAAACCATCTAATTGCTTATATGGGAACACTCTCATTTTTTTATCCAACGTCATTTTCTAACTATATCATTTTTTCCATAGCGCCTCTTATCTGCTTTACTTTGGTTCACTTCTAACAGCAATTCATTTTTATAAAAGCAACATAAGTCCTCTTATTAAAATAAATCTAATCCATTCTAAGGGATTTATAAATCTATTTCAACGGAACCAGTGTGTGCTTTATTCTAACGGCAATAATATAATTAATTTTAACGTGCTAAGGATGTGAATTTTAAATAGTTCTTTTATTAATAAATAAACTTCAATGGTACGAGAGCATTTTGTATGAAAGCATAAGGTAGAAGCCAGTGGCAAATTAAGGACTAGAGATTTTGGACAGTTTTATGGAAAGTAGCATGTACCTCCTTTAAAACCTCTTATAAAGTAGATAAAAATCAGCTACGTTGGTGACAGCACGAGTATAGCTCTCACTATACCGTAGAACAAACAAACCATTAATTAATAGAAGCCAGAGAAAACTTTTGATCGTGTGAGGCGAACTATTCAACTCACCTACGTTTAGCATCTCACAGAAAAATAGCGCCTTTTCAGGTGAAATCAATTCTAGTGCAAAATGTTTTTGCCCCACGCAATGGAAACGTATGGTAATTCATTCCACTTTCACGCTTTCGAATAAAGGGCCGAGAAAGAACATGGAATGGGTGTTAGATGGGAAGAGGGTTTAGTAAACTCTCCATCTGGTTGTTTACCCTAGTTGCTCAAACAGCATGGCAGCCATTTGACCCTTAAATGCTTCCCGATATGTGTAATATTCCATTATATACGATTTCTGCACGCATATGTAAATTTTAGGAAACGAGTAAATAGATTTCATGCACGTCTGGTAGCTCCAGAGTTGTTAATGGTTAGAATGGTCGCGTTTTAAGAATAGTTATATGGTTAAGCCGTGCAATATGCATAGTTGTAAATTTAGTTAATGCGCATTTCCGTTAGTTCTTTCTCAATTTAATTACGAATGGAAATTACATATTGAGCAATTTAATTTGTTATGTAAGGTGCAAAATAAAGACACTCGGGAGTTAAGTAAATATAAATATATTATATAGTACATTCGATACAATGTATTTATCTATAGAATACACGTCTTATTAAATATTTATTTAATAAATACATATTATATTTTTGTTCATTTAATTGCGGAACCAACGCACACATTATTTCTTCGTTACATGCGGTAACTGGATACTCAGAAAGTCTAATTTCAGCTTTAATTAACTCAGCAGTGACTCCTTGACCAATTGCGGGAACCAACCTAATCCTGATTTTTGGCACTGTATTACTTTTTGGTAGCAAATTTTCTCTCACTGTGGTTACATTTGCTCCAGAGTCGATAAGAGCTATACATTCTTTTCCATTAATTAAAATTTTTACTCGTTTTAATTCAATGCTTGTAAGTTGGTTTGTTGTGCGGATTTCTGCTCTAGCGATAATTGGATCTGACCCTGTGTTACTTTTTCCTTCGGTTAGAGAGTGTGTGTCTACCCTTTTAGGAATGGTTTTCGATCTCACCAGACAAGTATTATATGGATGACCGGACCTTTTGCAAAAAGTACAAAATTTGGAGTTCCAGTTTGGTCGGGAATTTCCCGAAGGTTGCCATTGTTGTCTAAAACGGTTATCATTGCTCGTTCGTGTATTATATTGTTTATTTTGAAATGGGGGTGATTTGTTTCTTTCAGTATTCATAACGTTTGTATCTCTCCATTTGTTAAAATTCCCATAAGGAGTCTGGGGTTTTGTCTCTTCCACTCTCCCTCTCGCCGAATCATAGTGTGGTCGATAGTTAAATGGCATTTTACCTTTCCCCTTTTGAGTTGTCTCGAATGTCTGGGCCAATTTAGAAATTTCTTCGGACTTAAAATTCTTAGTACCCTCTTGTAAATGTATATAATTTCTGCATTCCTCGCTTAAAGAATCTCGCAACTTATCCGCGACGATTGAAGCTTGTAACTCCTGTAAATTTATAACCTCTCTCGATACCTCGTAATAACTCCACATACATTTTAACTGTGATAAATACATGGGAAATGATTCATCTCGTCCCCTTTGTGCGTTCAAAAATCTCTTTCTATATTCTAAGGGAGTAAGGTGTGATAATTCGAGTAATTTTTCCTTTATTTTCTCGTAGTCGTTTAGTTCCTCAGCCGTTAATTGCGATATAACGTATTGACCCTTTCCTCCTAATTTCGGCAAAATTACCATTGCTCTCCTATCATATGGTACACCTGCATGCTCAAATATTTTTTCCACATTCATAAAATATTCGGGATATCTCTCAACCTCGATCGGTAAATCTGAAAGTGTACTTCGAACCGAATTAATCTGATCCATCCTAAACCTAGATTCTCCCGTTCCTCCTCTGTTCTCATCTGAACCAAAATTCATATTCATCTGGAGCTGAATTTCTAATTTCCTTATTTCTGCCTCAGCTTTAATTTTTTCCATCTCAGCTTTATTTCTTTCCATCTCAGCTTTATTTTTTTCCCTATCTCTTTCTATTTCTGCCATTTTTATTTTATACTGACCTTTAATTTCAAACCTTCTTAAATCCTCTTGGTTTCCTCTACTCGAACTACTTAAGACGTTGAGTGTAAATCATCGACATCGTAATATGGGTTTCTTTCCCGGCTCTCTAACGCTTCATCTGGAGCATCTAGTATTTGTCCGACCGCTACCCCTTCAATTACCCTCTCTACATTCGAAGTTTCTTCGCGTGCACGCGTATTCATTGACCTCGTATTCATTGTAACTTATTTCTTTCTACTTCCCTTCTTTCAATTCTCAAATCTGATTTTCGCTAATATTTACTATGCGTTTAAATTGAATTTCCCGTTTTCCTCTTCTTACACAACTATCTTTTAATTATTCAAATACATAGCACGCAACATTCCAAATTTCCTTACTATATCGTATATATATCATTCACCATATATCAAATCCCATATATCGCACTTCCTATCTTATATATCATATCTCATATTTTATCCCGTATATCTTATTTCATATTTCAAATTTCATATATCCTATCTCAAAATTCGTATATCATATTCCAAAATTCACATATCATATTTCAAAATTCACATATCATTTCATATTTCACAATTCATATATCATTTCAAAAATTTCATATATCGTTTCAAAATTCATGTATTATTTCACATTTCAAAATTCGTATACCATATTTCTCATTGCCTATTTCATATATTATATTTCAAACATCCCATTTTTCATATTTCATATCCTATTTTTCACTTTTCATATCCCACTTTCCAGATTTCATATTCCACTTTTCATATTTCACATCCCACATTTCATATTTCATATCCCACTTCTGACACCAAAAATGCCCTATCTTCCTTTTAAAGGTATGTGGGTTTTTTCATTCCCACTTAAACAGTTCCTTGAGCGGAAATTAAATGTAAAGTACTTACATTTTTGTTGGATGTACAGCATCGTAAATAACTACATGTTGATAAGATTCGTGGTATCTATTGTTAAGTTGAGAAGAATATGCACTTTTTAAACACCAACAATTTATTCACGTAAATTAAAAGATATTACAGATATTTCATTTAATAACGTAAGAGGTCATTTCGAGCTATGCCCGGCCGCGCTTACAGTCGGTTCCAGACCAGATTTAAAGGCATTCTCCTTGAGTTTGTTGTATATTTCTTATTTATAGTTTCGATACATCCGAAACTTTATCCAATGGGACTATTGGAATTTTAACCAATGGGAAGAGATGTTACGGGAGCCAATGAAATCTTTTATAGATCCATATGGACCATGTACGTCATAAGTTCAATGCCCTGGTTATTACATATTGAGAGAATGAAACACTTTCAAACACAGAAACAAAACACATACACACGGCACTTAAAAATAATGGATACCCTAAACGATTCATTCTCAGAAACTGTAGACCCAATAGTACATCTTTAAACAATACATCTCACACCCGCATATCTATTCCATATATTCACGGCATTTCCGAAACAATCTCTCGCATCCTTAAAGAGGCAAATATCAAAACATTCTATTCCCCTGTCACAACACTTCGCAAACAACTTACAAAAGTTAAAGACCCAGTTCCACCAGAAGATCTCACAGGCGCCATATACCAAATACCATGCAAAGACTGCAACAAACATTACATAGGACAAACAAAAAGAATGATCAAAACAAGAAAAAAAGAACACAAACAAGCACTCGCGAAAGGAGACATAGCCTCACGTCTGGCAGAACACGCTTTACAACACGGACACGAACCCGACTGGGACTCAACAAAAATACTACACCGTCACATCACAAACAAGAATAGTAGACTCTTCTTAGAATCTTGGGAAACTTACAAACTACACGGGAAAGCCATTAATACATCACAACCACTTCCAGAAACTTATAAACAACTCTTACTCTGAAATGTATGAGACATCCCCAAATTAGGTAACCCGCAGTGTGGGTTTCTCATTGGTCCCTATTGGGGTTCTTCCATGATTCTATTGGAGGCCTCCCATTGGTTCTCATTGGGTTTTCCCATTCTGCGGGACTACTCTGATGAAGGGTTTTCCAGAAATTTCAAGTATAAAAAAGAGACAGAAACATAACATCGTCATTACTCCTGATGAAGGACTGCTGCTGATGCGTCCGAAAGCTTGAGTGATCTTTTTCATTGCTATTTTACCAGTGTTTAACCTTTTTATGTAATTTAATAATATTGAATCTTAATTAATTTAATTTGGTTTAAGGGCTTTAATTTTATTTAAAGGCATAACAATCTTCAAGTGTCATAAACCGATTCTTATTTTTTTATCACATTGTGATATTTTTTTCACCTACTTAGGGAGTTTACCTCGCTGTAAATACAACTATAGGAAGTAAAACACGCATAACTAGTCAGTGGCTTAGTGATAATAGAATTTTGACGGCAACCCAAAATTCACCAGTTCCAGCTCAAAGTAGCGCATATTCGAATTTATTTCATTCTAGATTCTTATTGACCGAGTAAAAGTAAGATTGCAACTTATAGTTGTATCATAGCATATACGAATTCAATTTTTGTTAAGATTTTAAAGCGGACTATTGATATATTAAGTGCGAAGTATTATTGCTCAAGTTTGGGGTTTAGGGAAATTTTTTAGAGCTCATATTTATTTACCTTATTTTAAAGAGGCAATAAAATATTGGATTTAGTGGAACTTAACTTAAAATTTTATATAACCGAATTTTCATTTTATTTTTAGAGATAGTATTGCCAGTGAATCAAGGATATGAAGGGGATTTTCATGTGAATGCCAGAGACTAGATATAAAATATATGTTTAATATATTACCAAAGCGTGTCCATCGAATAAGAAGAAAAACGAACAAAGAAATAGATTAGATAGATAATCTAAAAATTATTTGCACGATATTAGCCAAGAGCAAATCATGCAGTACTCCCAAAATGAGAACTCGTGGAAGCAAAACAGCCTATATTTGTGGTGGCTGAAAGATGGGTGAAAGGATGGGAAATTGCAATAAATAATCTAACTTTGCCTTGTGCCTACTGGGAAGCAACTTGCGTTTCTGAGCAATCTACGTTTAAAAACGGTTTGGCAACTGTGATTACTTTTCATAAATATTTGAGTAGAACACGAGACAAGAACGTGTATTATTCAAAGACAATATAAATTTGAGAAAGCATCGAATTGGTTACGGCCACTCGTTTGCAGAAAATAGGGCGTATACTAAATTTAAACTTCCGAGTCCTTTTCCATTCCGTTTCTGGCATTATTGATATCATTCGGAATATTAATGCGCAGATTGACAGCGTAGTTTCAAAAAGGGATAAAGGATATTCTTTGTATATATTAAGCTATAGTTTAAAGAGATGGGGAACTGTTGTTTCATAGTTAGTCTTGCAAAATATTACTCCGTATTTAGCACAATTTTAGAAATTATTTTAGAACCATTGATGAAGATAGTAAATATAATACTTTAATTTCATTTAGTGTCCAAGTACTACTTAAGCGCATAACGTTAGACTACTATAATTTTTTCTTCTGCTATCGA
Organism: Dysdera silvatica; assembly: GCA_006491805.2. NCBI lineage: Eukaryota > Metazoa > Arthropoda > Arachnida > Araneae > Dysderidae > Dysdera > Dysdera silvatica. The sequence continues at coordinate 171,859,971 of QLNU02015003.1, forward strand.
GCATTGTAGGGCAAAAATTTTCGATCATTGTAAATAATTACAGATCTGTTTTAATGGGTTAACTAACATCATTGAATGAAAATTAAAAATAAAGTAAAATTAATTAAATTGTTGCAAAACCGTAGTAAAAAAGTTGTGTGTGATTTTCCAAAACAAACATTCTTTGTTAAAATTTTTTAAAACAACTTCTTTTCGACGTTTTTCATGAATCTTTGACATTAAAGGTTACAATCCTTAAGTCACTTTTCGTAGCTTATATAGTTGTAGCCTTTTTGGATTCCCTTATTCCATGCAAGTTTAAATTCTGATTCATCTCATTATCTGTTACAATAATAACATGACGGATTCCCACGACTAGGATATTTACAGTAACATTTGTGAATGCGATTTACTTTATATTTCTCAAATACAAAGAAAGTTTTGTGCTTGGCTTAAAAACACAATAAACATACACCGTGTCCTTAAAATCTTTCCCCTAATAAGAAAAATAATGGCGTTGAAACTAAGAAAATTAGAAATATAATTAATTTAATAAAAATTACCCTAACCTACATTTTTTTTATCCAAACACATCATATTAGTACATTTCAACATAGGCTCCTTCTGCTGTACTGATAACATCTAATCTATATTCAATTTCTCTCCATGTTTTCTCCAGAACCTCATGATTAATAGACGCAAAAGCTTGAATTAGTCTTTTTTTTTTCATATTTATAATGCAAAGATCTGATATCTTATACAAATATTCCTTCCAGTAACCCCGTATGAATGTTTTTAATTTGCTTAGTTTATACGTCAATAAATTTCTTAATCCGAGAAAGATTTTATGGACACACTGTATGTCTGCAAAAAGGGGTTGCAAAATTTGGATACAGAAGATATCTGAAAATTCATTCGGGTTTTGTCTTTTCCTATTGACAAATAAATTCGAAATTCGGACTACATTTCGAAACCAGCTTCTTCGAAGCGTTGCAAATTTTCACCAGATAATAGTAATCTCTCTAATTAACCACTATTTCTATTTCGCGATGATATTTTTCGATTCCCGCAAACGTTTCATAGAGTTAAGTACATTTCTATTAACGTCCTACTCTGTTTAACTGTAGTTATTTCTTCATACCTTGACAGCCATTAAAAAAAGGTTACTCTACATTAATATTTATGTGATAATAATTTTTCCCAGTAACTTATGTAAGGACAAAATCTAAATTGGCTTAAACTCGGTTATGGATATAGGAAATGAAATATTTGGTTGGTTACGTTCAAAATATACAGGACTAAAGTCCAGTTTTACAAAAGAAAACTAGTTATAGCTGGCCACAATTCAGCAAAATTTCCACTTAATTTGCATAGGTCGTCTAAGAACTAATTCTACGAATTTTTGAAAAGAAAAAGAACAAAATTTTATTTTTTCTGAAATTATGACATTAAATATTGCTTCTCTTGAAGATATTGTCACTAAGATACAAACCGCAAACAATCTTGAATTAGACAAAGATGGCAATCAGAAAATTTGTCAACCCACCACCAAGTTGTACAATGGTATTAGAACGTGGGGAAAATATGTAAAACGAAACAGATATTTAAACATATGATATATATCATCTATTGTTACCTATATTATATGATACATAGCATACGTAAAATATATATGACGTTCGTTTCGATTCTCCGTCAGGTCTCTCTTTTTCCATCATAATGGTAACCTGGTTTTAACGAAAACTGGAATACATTGAAGCAAAAATAGCGGTTTCTTCAAGCTTGTTATAAATATATGCGAACACTTATCTTCACGTTCAATTCAATAAATCAAAATTCACACAAAGGCAGTTTATTATGTGTTGGAACGGCTGCTTTACAACTGTTTCGGTAGAAAAGTTCTGCCTTCTTCAGAAATTTATTCAAACGGAAAAGGTCGTTTCAGCTCATATAAACTGCATTTGTAAGAATTTTGATTTAAATACATATTTTCGCAGTTTATCTCTCGTCTTTCATATTCCTGTTTCAACAAATGGCGCAAAAGTTTTACACATTACGTTTTTGTCAATCTTGCATTTTCTCACTATTAACAATAATTCTCTTCATGTTCTGACGTAATTAAACGTGCTAGTAGTGAAACGATACGGAACAATATAACATATCATCCTGAGTGTGATAATGTTGCACCCATATTAGTTTTTATTACATTTATTGAATAGCATGTTGTTCACTTACTATTTACCCGATATTTGTTGCATCTCTGGGAAAATTTACTGGTAAGAATTTATGCTTTCGAACAGTTTACTGATAAGAATTTATGCTTTCTACCAATTTCCTGATGACAATTTATGCTTTCGACCAATTTCTTGATAAGAATTTATGCTTTCGACTAATTTCCTGATAAGAATTTATGCTTTCGACTAATTTCCTGATAAGAATTTATGCTTTCGATCCATCTATGCGGCCATTCACAAAGGACATCCTTGCTTTAGTAGGAGGGAGGTCAGTCCCAAGCGGACAAAGCAGGACAGAGGGGGAAGGGTTGCTTCATCGAGGATCATCCGTATTTTGATTTTTCTTATATTGATGGAAACGATATACAACTTTTTCTTGTAAATTTGTGGAAAATACACGTTTCTTTTTCTTCAAACGTGAATTGCATGACAATTTGAAGCATGTGTTGAGATTGCAGAAAAGAAATGATCTTTTGGAAAGTACAGAAGATGGACACCACTCATGATTTATGACTGACTTTACCGTTTTGGGGAACATAGGAAGATAAAGGAACCTAGTGACTTTATCTAATTCAAATCAGACACCTAGGAATACCTGGGAATAATTAGCTGGAATGCGTAATAGGGTAGTAATAGACAATGGCGCCCGGAGAGGGGGTCAAAGGAGAACTTGCTTACCTTCTGACCCATGGATTTCTACAGGTTTTGCTGTGGTTTTGCGCCCAATTGGAAGCTCTGTAGGCATTGATGAGTGAAAACGCTTTGTCCAAAAAATATTTTTTCTTATTGCTTAAGTGGCGTGGGTTAGTTACATTCGCCCATGGGCAAATGTATCATATTTGAAGAACGTGCGTTAGGGGAGGGGGGTAGTTGTCTGTCGGACGTCCGCCACAGGGGGGTCGAATGATCGGACGAGCGCGGACCAGAGGGTGGGGGGATTAAAATTGCCAAAATTATGCAGACATCCTTTGTGAATGGTCCTCCATGAAGAAATTGTTAAAATACCTTGATAAAAACCTGGGGATAAAAATAAATCTATCCTTATTCAAAACTATCTACAAAACCATTTAGTACAGGTATTTAATCAAATTTAATGGACAGGCGGCTCTGAGCAGGTGGAAGTAATTACCGTGAAAACTTAGACGATCATTACAAAGAACGTATTCAGCGGTATAAGCAAAAAAAAACAAAAAAAAACTGATGGTATAATCTCCAAAGAGGTAATTGCAAGTAAGCTGGATGAACTCGAAACATAAATTTGAAACGTGTTCAATACATGTTATTTTGTTGGTTATTTCGGCAAATAGCGAAAGAGTAAATTAAATGTGGGAAAAAGGTTCAACATTTCGAACCTGACAACTTTCGAAAAAGAAATTTATTTGTCATAGTTCAAAAATGAGTTGCCAAAATGTAGCTTCATTTTAAAACAAAACGTTACAATAAATATTTCGTGGGATGGTTGAACTGAGAAACAGTAATAAATGTGTACTAGTTTTTTTTTCAGTTTCCAAAATGTCCTCGAAAACATAATTAATAATAAGATAAAACACAAAAAGAAAATTGATTACGAACTACAAATGTACATTATTAAAAATATACCAATCTGGAAGATCAGTATTCTAGAGAACAATTCATGAATGCCCTTACAGATATGCGATGTTTAAATATCGCATGACCATAAATTGGCTTTATTCTTGCATATTGTAAAATTTTATATACTCTTAAATGACGACAAATAGCGGTGCATACATTTTGAGCAAGTGTGCTTAAATTATATTTTGCAAGAGAAATGAGTTCAAAAAACAAAAAGCATGATGCTAATCGCTTTCGAATTAGGCTCTGATTTGTTTTAAATTACATTTTCATGGGAAACTAAGGTTCATCTCAAAATATAAAAAATTCTAATCTCGGAGAGAATTAAATTGTTACTGCATTTTGTTCAGAAATTTGATGTCTCGTTGGTGTCGGTGGTTCACGAATTCATGCCTCCAGTTTTTGAAATTCTTGATTTTGAGAACCTTTGGATTTTTATTTTTTCACAATTTACAAAATACCATTTTGCAAACATTTGTGCTTGAGGTTAATTTTCTACGGTGTTCTCTATAGACACGGAGTCTACAACCAACGTTTTATTTTGTATTCACAACAGAGTAATGGATTTTTCTTTGAGATTGCCTTAAGTTAATTTCTGGCCACTTCACTCCCAGAAAATAATTCTGCGTTTGTGCTTCATTAACTTTTGACACATTTCACAAATCTTGGTAACATAAAACCATGGGCACAGTGTTTAAAAACTGTGCCCATTGTGTTATTTTACCAAGTTTTGTGATATATTCAGCACAGTGAGTCGTTTTATTTTCATTTTGACATATCGTGTTCCAGTAATTTCTTCCTAAAATTTGCAACGAAATAAACCATATAATTTATTAAACTTTCATTCACTATTACTTTGAGAAAAAAGTTGTATTATTTCGATTATAATTAAAATCTGAGTTACTTATTCAGAATAAAAGCACCATCGCACATTTCTTTATGAAATTTAATGTATAGTGTAATCGATAAAATTCCCAAATAGTATCAATTGTTTCAAAAACAAAACGTGTGGAAATTGTTCACTAGTAAAATGTTAAACTGGTGTGTACGTACAATACTTCGAAGAAAGATATGTATGAGCGCCCCGTTTAATTTTCTTATCGATTCTACCCACATTGCATGAAATTTGATGTGAAAACCTGTTCAAAGAGTGCCGGTAATCATAGAGAAGGGCGTTTATAAATCTACTGCTAAGGCAAAGGTGTTTGAGATGCATTTCAGTCGACAAACCTCAATACCAACCCCGAGGATAGGCGTCTCATAAGGAGAAATCTCAGAGGTTTGCTATAAAATCTTTGTGAACTATCGAAACAGGAATTCCTTAACATGCAATGTAATTTTGAAAGCCATTATATCGAACAATTTGATATCTTGGATTGGGCTGACTCAGATCATTTACACTTACCTAGTTGATACTTTTTAATCGATGCAGTGATGGAGGAAAGTCAGGGAATGGACACTGGAGATGATATTCGCAACTCCAGGTTTGAAACGTGGAAACTATGATCTACATGTAAGAGAAATTGGAAGTGTATTTTCCTCTATCCTCCATTTTTTTAATGGATGTTGGAGAGCCGATGAGTTGGTGGCTTCAATTACTGAAGCTATTGTTTCTACGATAAGATCAATTGGAGTGCCCAGACGCCAAATGGGCGAACAGAAATTGTGCATACACAGGGAGTTTTGTTTCGACAGAAGAATGTGTCATCTCCAGAAAAGCAGTGCGAAAGACATTGCGGCTGTTTAGTTTGTTTGTTTGTTTGGCTTTTTTATGGCGCAAGAGCATCTGGGCTATACTGCGCCAAACATGGTAAAATCAAAGACTGTAGTAAAAGCCAGTACTTTTTAAAAATTTTAAAACGTGCGTATGGTCAGCATGGTCATTTAAAATGTCAGACAGTGATGAAGAGTTAAAAGTAAGAGTGCGGGCAAGTCTATAATAGGGGCATTGAGTTAAAATGTGTAAAACACTCATGGGTTCATTGCACACTTGGCAAATTGGCGGCTGTTTAGGATATTGGGCATTGGATATTATTTTATTAATGAATCTACGTTTGCAGTTAATTCAGTAATTTCCACACTTGCTAAGTGCAAATCTGTCTACACGAATGAGACTTTGATTATTGGTAGCATCAACGTTTTTTTATGCATCTTCTGTTTAGAGACTGGCGTATCTGGAGAAAATCGTGGTTGTTCAGCTACATTTCCTAAACAGATTGTTCCAGCTCGATTGGGTTGTTCTGGGTTATATTTTGAGATTTTAATAAGGCAGACTTAAGTCAAAAATTAAAGCAATTAAATCTGTTAAGGAATGTTATGAAGAATATTAATGCTTAACAAAAAACGCATGACAAAGAAATGTTTGTTAAAATTAAAAAGAACGTGTGTGCACTCTAATAAGATTCGTTATAATTGGCTTCTTCAAATAAAGTAATTATTTGATTATTATGGCTTTTACTTCTTAACAGAAAGCACTGTTGACATAATTGAAAGCCATTTACCGAATTTTTATCAAAGAGATATATCTTGAGTTGCTCAAGAGGATCACAATGGAATTGTTAATTCTAGAAATTTTCCTATATTGTTTTGAATTGGACCTGTTGTTCCAAAGATCACTTAGTTAGAAAGCTGGGACCCTCGATTAAAGGAACATTTTTAATATAGAAGCTCGGTTTGCATATTTAGATAACAATAGTAAGTTCAAATTTTATAGGAAAAAAAATCTGTGGCTTTGTAATCTCGGGGAGAAGAGTGACTTCGTTCATTTCATGATACGATGTAGTTTTTCAAATTTTATAGAGATAAACACTTAAATAAACTCTTTTTAAGTTGTACTAATGCATTTGAAATTTTACAGTTGAAGGGAAGAAATGAATGTAATCGTATATATTTTCCTCAATATACATAACTTTTCAAGGGTGTTGGTTCATTGCTGGCCGAGCTTGATACTTATCTTGCATAGTAGACATATAGAGTATTATATATGCATTAGCTACGTGTGGTAATTACTTATATTAATTAATCTCTATCTATAATGCGAACTGGTATAATCTATACATTAGAACGTGAAGGCTATATATCTCTCCTGCAGTTTCCACTTATTAATACGTATTGTTTCCTTGTAATCAATCGTCAATATTTTCTTGTAATCGGTTTCTGTCTATGTCTATTTTGTATGGGCTTCGGCTTTAATGCCAATAGAAATATTATTATTATTATTGTTATTAATTTTGAAAACTACGAAATTAACAAGAGTGCCGTGTTTATAATTCATCATGAGAGAAACCTTTGTAAAGGATGCCACAACGGAGGCAGGCAATTTTTTCATTGTAGGAGAAAATGTAATCTATATGGCCTCCGATACCATCTGGAAAATTTTACGGGAAAAGTACGTGTCTCAGGTTCGTATTCTACATCACGTACCGGATATAGGGGAAATCTAAGAAAAAAGCAACTACAAAATAGTTGAGATTGCAAGATATTTGAGAGAACGGCAAAAAAAGATGAAGCTTTATGTACAGGAAACTTTCAGCTTAAAATTTATCTTAAAATTAAGTGTTATCCGGGAAAGATTTTCAAATAAAAAATTGAAATTGAACAGGTTGTTTTTTACAAATTAGTTACACTTATTCTAGAATTAATTGTCGAATGATTAGTGATATTTTTTTTTATAACAGAGGAATTACACACTATTAATTAACACGAAGATACCTCAGTATATTTCTGAGTTTTCTAATATTAGTGAAATTTTTCAATAGGCAGTAACTCTACTCTTGATGACCATGTTGTATCAATGACCTCTAACGTGATAAGAAAGGCGACACAGAGCTTCCCCAAAACTTCCTTCAGCTTGTTTAATTGATCCGTTGAAATCTTCTGGGTAGAGGATTACGTCCACTTAATGCTCTAATGCTCTTACGGAATGACGCTCTTAGCAAACAGTATATATAAAGGCACCAGCATACATTTTCAGATTAAAAGAAATCAATAGTTAACGAAATAAACACTTGAAACATTTTGCCATGCTTTAAAGGGAAAAATATATTTGTTTTCCCTAATTTGCTCTAATTACTTTTTGCTAAATCCTCAGTTGGATTCTGAAAGACCATAAAAGGTTTATAAAACTTCATCAGACTCTATAAAATGAAGATGTAAGAAAGCAGACTGGAGCAACATGGAAACAAATTGTACGGAGTGAACACTTGGAGAGATATTCATCCATCACCGAATAAACAATTTTCAAATATAATGATAGCTTTTGTGTTTATTGATACATTAAAAGAAAATTCTTACTCTGATTAAAAATATACGTCGATTAAAATTTCAAGTGTTTGCAGTATTGCCTATTAGTTGAGGTAGTGCGGCAAGTTGAGTGATTCAAGAGAAAAAGACACTTTTGAAAGCCCGTTGCTTCTTGTTTACAAGTTAATATTTAACATACTAAAATATAGAATGAGGTATTAGACATCATAATTAACAAGGTGCAAGGTACATTTCCCAATAGAAGATATTGCAAAAGACTAGTGAGATTGTCGAGAAAATCGATTTACAACTTTTTTAACACGATGTTGGGGACATCCTACAATAAACATGAACTTCTTCAAAGTTCACAGATATCTCACAACAGCTCCTTTGCAGTGGAATTATGAAAAGAACTAAGATTTCAGGAAGGCCAATAAAAATAAAAGCAGTACTTTATGAAAATTTTCAAGCTCGGTAGGGTTTGCGGTGATTTGAGAATTTTGTGTAATTCTAAAATTACAAGCATTTAAGGAAATTTACTAAAGTTACTTTTAATTTTTATCATGAGCTATTCATAATAATGCATAATAGAAAATTGTATCTAATCCTTTAATTTAATTAAACCCGTAAGTTACGCTAACTACAGCGATGTTGCAATTGAAGAATTAACAAACCGTTCTCAGCCTTCTTTGAAACACATCATAATATTTGAACAATATACGCTATTTATTGTTTTAATTTCTGATGAATGTAACTCGATTAAATAACACTTTACTGAGCTACTTTGATATCTAAGTTTAGATAATGTGTTTATATTGCTGTCGGCTCATTTTTTGATATATCAAGAGATTTAGATACTATTAATCACAACAGACTTCGTTTCTCAAACCTGAATTGGCCGGCGTCCGTGTGCCCCCGCCCCCCACCAACACACTTCGCAGAAAGTATTTGACAAATATAGCGGTTTGTGTATGTAAGTGGCTGCTGCTTTGGGCTAAGTTATGCACTCCTTAGCAAGGGCAGGTCCAGAAATCTTTCCAGGGCAGCGATTCGTTTTTAATTCCTATTTTTAGCCAAGTGTTCGGGACTTTTCATGTCATTTTCCATGATATAATCGCTGCTCAAGGTCGGGCGATTGCCCCATCGCCCCCCTCCGAATCGCCAGTGCTCTCCGGGTAGTGTACCCCCATTGACCTACCTTGGAGTCTCTACTGTTCAACTTATACCTTAATTATATATTCCATCTACCAACGCCTTATAAACCTCTCTATTGTAATGATGATACTAAGCTGTTCTTTAAAACCCTGTAATCAATACATTAATCTACTTTTATTTAATACTAATATTGAATACTTTGCTATCTTCTTTAAAACTACTTAATGCTTGATACCTCTAAAACTAAACGCTTTTTAACAATAAAAGAACATGGACCCTGACCATAAATAATATAACGATTTCAATTTTACGAAGCACAAAATTTCTTGGTGTAACTTTTCAACTCAACCCAAAATAGGATATTCACATAAACAGTTAATATCCGTATTAAAATTAGTAGAAGTATTGGAATGATTCAAACCGTCAGCTAATTCTTCTTAAACTTTACTATTCTACGAATTTGCTGGTCCTTTACTATTCCTTTTTAATTTTTGGAAAATACACGTGTAATTTCATTAGACAAAAAAACTTCAAAAAGATATTTCCGCCTCCTAAATTATCAAACATGTCCTTCCAGGTCCACGGAAATAGCTTACGATCACTAGATATTATTAATTGAATATTTATTTAATAGCAAAACATCCGCCCTTATGTTTTCTACCATAAGTAATGACACTCATTCTGAGAACATTTCATTACTCTTTCCTGCTCACGTCCACTATACAAAAAATCTTAATGGCCTAACACCAGAGTACTAAGGAACGAAATTTGTACTTTCACGTATCTGTTGCTTTGGCTTCAAGGTGTAGAATTTTCTTTCTAACTCAAATCTATTTACCCATTCGGCCAATGTAAAAAAACTTATTCGCCGATATCCAACAATTGAAGAAATAATTATGATGTCACCACTTCTTTCTTGATTTATACCTTTGATACCTTAGTTAATCAATCAGAGCTTTTAATTTATTTACTTATCTATTACTTGCACTAATTATATCCAATTCTGAGTAACAGCGGTTTTGTCGGACTTCACGGTCTTTATACTTTGCTCCTTAGACGGATCGAATTAACTAACAAATTATAAATCATTATCACCACATATTAGTAATTCTGTACGCCAAAATAAAGTTTATTTCATTTATTTTTCGCCCAAAAACAGCTGAATTTTTCATTTGCAACAAAACCGAAAGACTTAACATGATCTATGAACCACGATACTTTTAAATACAGCTAAGCTTACTGGAAGTCAATACCAGCACAGATATATCTAAAGCTGTAGTCTTCACCATTGTGCCATTCCAATATTTAGCGATCTTAACCTAATGAATGCCTATCAGCCCCACTTATTTGACATTGAATTTTTACCTCAATAGAGAAGTTGTGATAACCACAGAATATACATTCACTGTGTGTGTTTGGTATAATTCTCAGTTTTCTTGGTAGTTGATGAACATCAGTTATTAAGAAAACAAACTATTATAGTTAATAGGCAAAATTAAAACGCTTATCCTTTCTCTTATAAGCTGCTGTGAGTTCTATCTGTGTAAAAACAAAAACTTTGAAAAAATGCGTCCTTAAATTGAGCTACGTCATAGAACTTGGGTAAAGAAAGCTATATTGATATTATAAAGAACTATTGAGGATAAATGAATTTAACACTATCTTCTTAAGTAAAACCTCAAAAATAATAGTTGAAATATTGATATCGTTATTTTGAAAATATTTGCATTCATTTTTTCAAAAATTAATCGCGAGAGAATAGCGTCACACATAGTAAAATAAAATAAAAATAATATTCCACCTATATTAATTACGATAAATTATATTTATAGTATATTAAAACTGAAAACCCCAATTTTGTAATCTCCGATTTTGTGATTGGTGTAATTAATATTTTAAATCTAGAAAGAAAACAAAATAAAAGTTTATAGTTTCGACAATTAGCTGGATTTGTTTAGAAAGTACTGACAAAAATAATTGGAAGCGCAATTAATTATCCCTGCGTCTATTTCAATTTTTTCAGGAAGTAAACGAAATTACTTTCAAAAATCTTATTAACGGAAGAAGTTTATTTCAGAAGCAAAAAACGGTTCAAGTTGTTATAATTGCATTTGCTCACCGAACGCGAAATGAAAATATGCTTCTGATGAAACTTGAAGAAAATTATTATTTTTGCCTCCAATCCTTGCTTTGCTGAAATAAGAAGCATTTATTTATAAGGCAGCTAAATAAATGTCTCCTTCAGCAAATAAAATCCTATTATCAGATAGGATGCGCTTTATTTTCTGAAATGTATTCCTCGTATGCGCCATTTGTATTGCAGTTTGAGTTCCAAACAGATCTTTTTAGACAGAATCAGATGAGCACAATTCAATTTTCCGTGGACCAACTTTTTCCACTGCGGCTTTTTATTTTCTCGTCTGCACAAATGATGATTGAAAAGTCACTTTGTAAATTTATTAGGAAAGGCGGCCGTTTTTCGTGCAACTAATCTGATTTCGATATCCAATGGCATCATGTGCGTCCGTTTCTACTAGGTGAGTGTATGTGAATGAACTTAATTACCTTAATTAATTCTGCACTTTAAATTAATACGCGGACAAAATTGACATAGCAATTATATCATTGTTCTATAGCGAAGAGACTAGATAAGAAAAAGCACCGTTCTGAGCAATTTAAACGCTATTCCATTTTAATCGGATATTTTACACTATTAGGATGGAAGTATATATTTTCAGAACTTTCCTTTACGATTGGTACCCAAAACCATTTAGCAAGAATAAAACGCCGTGAAATTTGTTATTGTATAAAAAAGGAGGCGATAACTAGAGTGTTTACAGTTGACAGACTCAGGAACAAAAGAAATCTTTTGGAAAAAAGTTGTATTGAAAAAATAAAGAGAAGATAATATGTGACCCGAAAAGATGTTGACAGTTATTATCACAGGGCACTTTTATGGAAGCAGAATAAAAACCGAAATACACCCTATAACAAAAAAAATCGACGCACCAAGAAGTAGTTGTCCGATTGCGATAAAAATTGGTGGATGTGAAGAACATACATAGAAAAAGAAACGATTAAAATTTCAGAACAATTGAATGATTTATTGCAGAGTTTGACCGTTACAAAGGGAGGAAGTCAATAAGGCGTTGGTCCACCTCTGGCCTGGATGCAAGCTGTCACCCGGCGTGGCATAGACTGATAAAGATCCCGGATGGTGTCCTGCGGAATTTCTTGCCAAATTGTCTCCAACTGTCGGGCTAAATCGTCAACATTCCGGGATGGTTGCAATCGCCTTCCCATAGCGTCCCAAATGTGCTCTATGGGAGAGAGATCAGGAGATCTAGCTTGCCAAGGAAGTGTTGGGCAAGCTTGAAGACAATTCATAGCAACACGTGCCGTGTGCGGCCGGGCATTGTCTTGTTGAAACGTAAGTCCAGGGTGTCGCAAAAGGAACGGTAACACAACCGGTCGTAGAATGTCGTCTACGTACCGCTGTGCTGTAAGTGTGCCAGAAATGACCACCAAAGGGGTCCGGCTATCAAAGGAGATGGCACCCCAGACCATAACGCCCTGTTGTGGGCATGTGTGGCGTGCGATAGTAAGGGCAGGATCCCCACGCTGCCCTGGACGTCTCCAGACACGTCTGCGGTTGTCGTCAGGACACAGTTGGAAACGGGACTCGTCACTAAAGACTATACGTCCCCAGTCAGCGCAGTTCCAAGTTGATCGAGCCCGGCACCACTGTAATCGGACTTGACGGTGTAAAGGCGTGAGAAGTAAGTGGCGTAACGGTGGGCGCGAGCGTAAATTCCGCTCTCTCAGTCGTCTACAGAGGGTCATGTTGGACACATGTGTGCGGGCCACACGTTGGATAGTTGATAACGACGAATCCGGTGCTGTGACAGCTGCTCTGACAATCGCTCTGTCTTCCCGTTCTGTTGTGGCCCTAGGTCGACCGCTGCCGTCCCGACGCTGACATCTGCCGTTGTTGACCCACTCTTGCCAGCACCGTCCAATCGCCGCATCGCTTCGACCCACATGTCCAGCGATTCTTCGATTCGTCCAACCAGCCTCTTTCAATCCGATAGCACGACCTCTTTCAAACTCTGACATATGCTCGTAATGAGCACGAATCTTTCGGCGAGGCATTGTTACAGTCGACGTAAGATATCCGCAGTCAAAATGCAACAGAAATTTTGACCACATATTGAGAATCGCTCCTTATATACACCTGCTGAATGCGCAGTTCCGATGCGCTGGAGTTCCCGCTATTCATTCATTGGACACCAAATTTTAATCATTTGCATGTTCGGTCAAAATGTCTTTGCATACGAAATTTCATTATAATCGGACAACTCTTTCTTGGTGCGTCGATTTTTTTGTTATAGAGTGTATACGTGATATCAATGGGAAGCACTAAAAACGCTCAGAAGGCAAATACTGAGGCAACAATATGTAAGAATCTATATTAAATACCAATATAAAGAACGTTTCCACCAAATATTTACTTAGTGAAAAAAGAACAATAGCAGAAATCGGATATTATCTATTTTCATTAGGCTTTTTTCGCAAGCCATTATTATTATTTCTAATAATATTTTGATTTAATGTTATCTTTTCAGGAGATACAAGTTTTATTTCACTTACATATAAACATCTAAAATTATTATTTAATCTTTGTATTATAATTGTTGTACACCTTTCTGTTGTAATTCTGAATATAGAAGCCCGTTCGCCTTCAGGCAATGGTGGCTGGTGATCAAGTTGCAGCATTGGGCGACAACCTGTCTTTCATTACAAATAAAAGGAAATTGTATTAATATTTTTGCTGTTATTATTTTATTAAAATTTTTTCATTTAGCTTAAAATATGTCACAAAAATGATAGCAGTCAGTCCAAACAATTCAATAAATGGTCCGATATTCGGAATTTTATATCTGCTAGCCGCCTATGTTGCAGGAGGACAGCAACAGCAAGCCGCTAAGAAGCTATGTATGGGTAGAAATGTTGAACATAATTATTGTATTCTCCATACAGGCTATATTGGTTGTTGCAAAGCTTGTGCCACCTGCATTTCTCTTTCTCGTTAGCCGTATGCGCAAAAGTTCTATATTATCATAATTTGTCAGTTTCACATTCTTTTCATCACGAACATAATCTGCGATACGATTGCGTTTGAGATTACGTTTTACTAATCCGTTATTCTTTTATTATATCACTAGACATATTTTCTTAACGCTGTACGTAATTACAAATTAATGCGTATTTTAAAAATTCAAAATGAATAGTGTAAAATACATATCGATCGCTATATTACATACTATGTCTTGCTTTTTCTGTTCTAATTCTTGGTACACAAAGCCTACTTATCCTTTCAATCTCAACCCCCCATTCAATTCAACTTCTTTTCTATCACATTAATATTTAAGTAATTTGAAATATTTGACTTGGAATTTGTAATTACGCAGACAATGTCTTGTTGCTACTTTACGTTGTTTTTAATAACGATGAATTAGGGGCTGTTCAAGTATTACGTAGGAACCTTTAGGGGAGCGGGCGGGTTGAGATTTCCTTCCTTTTTAACAATGGGGAGAGGGGGAATTTAACCGTGTTTACGTAAGGTACAAAGATACGAACAATAATAAAAGTAACACATAGTTAAAAGTGACAATCGCCCTGACATAACTACAATATTTGGATGTACAATACATTGTGCGAGTAGAAGATATAAATTACAAAATACACATAATCACAGTTAAATATTTGAATATTTAAATCAGCAGCTCTCAACCTTTTCTTTTTTGGGCTGGGGGCCCCCCTTCTAGGCTACAAGTGGCCTCCCTGATATTTATAAACTATAATAAATGTATTATTTTTAACAAATACATTTTCCAAGTCCACTTTTCTTATTTATTACTCATTCTTTGCTTACAACGTCAGTTTTAATACGCTGTTATAAGCTGATGTACGATTTCTGATGATGGTGAAACATCGCCACCAAAATAGCTATTAAAAAGCGTACTAAAACAATTTGAAACGCGATAATTTGTTGGGATTACTTACTATTTATAAATAAGCATTGAATATTATAGCGTTAATATTATAATATACATATTATAATATTATAACTTAGAAATAAGTGCAAAATATTAGAGTAAAAATGTAAATAAGTATTAGCATTTTCATGAAACATTGCATTTAAATTATCATTCTTATTTCGAAAACTTATATGTACCAAAAAATTAGAGAACCAAAAGCTTACGTTAGCATAAGTGTGTAGGAAGAGAAGAGGCATTTGACTATTTGTTCTTACAAGGAGGAGGAGAAGGAGGGTGTATTAAATGGTAAGAAATGTGCTTATGTAATATTTGAACGTCCACTTCCCCTCAAACGCAAGAGAAAAGATGAAAAGGAAAACAGCACTCTCGAAATGTATTTCTAAGTAAAGGATATATATATATATATATATATATGCAACACCCTATTTCTGGACACACGAGACGTCACTACCTTCAGATATTGATAAAAAATACTTTGTAGATTTTCCCTTTGGAATATTTGAGGGTACAATATCCGGTATGAATAATATTGGGTTCAACATTGATTTGGAACACTGAAAAAGTAGATTTTCCATTTTAAATTTATTTTTTTACCTTTACCTCAGCATGCTTTTACCATTGCTACATATTTTCTAGAATATTTTTAAATTACATGGTGTCTGTTTATAGATTTCTGGGTATATTTTTTCCTCCAAAGTTTTCATTTTTCATCTTATAGTCTTCACATTATAGATCCGTTAATATTTTTTATGCCTTTGAGATGATAAGGTCCAATTTAAATACGTATAACGATACAATTCCAATATTTTTGCATCAAGAACAATTGCTTCAGTGCAAAAGCATCCATCTTATTTTCAAATATATTTATTTGAAAACTCGAGATATTTTCTTTCCGACAACAGAATCCATCATATCGCAGGTAACAAGAACATTTTCTTTGTATGCATCTTTTGCATTCGTTTTTCGGGAAAGCTTTTTTAGAAACTTATGAAGTAACTTATCAGTGATTCGTCGTTATTGAATATTCTATCAAGAATCCATTTTCGTAATAAACTGAAAAAATTTATTCTAAATCCAATTTTCGACCGCTATCATTTATCACTTTTTATTCTTCCCCGATATTTGCAAAGAAACATATTATATAAAAGTTTTTTTTTTTTCATTTCAATGTTGACTTTGATGTTTGTCAGCATCACATATTCTACCCCCGTTCAAGCCAATAATTTGTACTTGGTGTTCTATAGCTGAAATGCCTTAATACCTTCAATTTAAAGCAATTAAATAAACGCTGCTCGTATGCTCGAGTTTCTATAAATTTTTTCGGTTTTTTATTTTTTTAATTTTAACTTTACTGCAACGCATTTCATAGAAAATTTTAACTTGCTCTTGAAAGAAAGATGGAGGGGAAGTGCCAAAATACAGGTATAAATGTACTATCTTCTCATTCGCCTCAGTTAAAAACAAATAAAAAAACATTATGGTTTTTCAGAAACTTAATTCTTTCACAAACCTACCTAGCGGCCACTCCGGGTTCAAGGAAGGAACTCTGGTTTGAATCCA
Organism: Dysdera silvatica; assembly: GCA_006491805.2. Classification (NCBI taxonomy): domain Eukaryota; kingdom Metazoa; phylum Arthropoda; class Arachnida; order Araneae; family Dysderidae; genus Dysdera; species Dysdera silvatica. The sequence continues at coordinate 171,876,796 of QLNU02015003.1, forward strand.
GGATGAGGACGGCGTCTCTTTTTCTCCTAAACAAAAAAAGCTATAGATTGAGCTAATTGCAGGTGGGTGTCGAAATTATTGTATAATATATTCCCCCCCACGAAAAAAATTACAAGCGCCCCCCTTGAGGCTTTGTGTGTTGACCATTATTTGGCAATTGTGTTATCCCTGAGAAGGGTAATAATATCTTACAACATACCCACATTCAATTGACATTATCGTAGTGATGAAAACTAAATGCGAATTTCGTGAGAGGTGTATTTCAAAATTTCTTTGTTGACAAAATCGGAGATTGCAATAATTTCATTGTTATTACTAGAAGAAGAATATACCCATCAATAGTAAGAGTATTAGAATTATATTTTTAAATTATCTTATCAAGTACTAACTATTTTATTAGGAAATAGATACAGGACATTTTGCCCGTTTTAACAACAACTTGGATCAATGATTTTATTACAAGTAATATCTGATTGCGTTTTAAGGAGCCAGGACATTTAAGATTACACTGCGCAGAAAGAACTTGTATATTTTTGATAGATCTAAGCTCCTGTGACTCAGGGCTCAAATCCCGGCATACAAATCAGCAGGAAAAGCGCCATGCGCATGACACCAACTGGTTTATTCTACAGAAAAGAGCAAAACGCGCTACTTTTATCAATAAACATCGTAAGGCTTTCATTGAAGAAAAACCTCATTGGGAAACTACGGTGTATTTTTCAACGTTTGTCAAATTCAAATCTTCGTCAGTGACATCGAACTATGCTAATGCTTCTGCGATTTACTTATTGGTTGAATTTCATGAAGCAAAGACAGCTAAGGCAATGCTGCGATAATTTAAAATTTACTCGCAAGTAACAGTAATATAACATTTAAACAACCTTTAATACTTGAAATGATGATAAAATACGGGGCGCCAACAAAAAGGGTCCTTGATATCAAATAGCTATAAAATAAAAAGTTCTTTGAATATTTTAAAAATTTTAGTGGCAACAGAGTCACAAAAATAAAATTTTTTATACTTTTGTCTATGTTACAATCACTCCATGTTTTTCCTTACAGTAACTCTGCAAATGTCAACGCGATAATCCAGCTGGTTCCATACTGTCTACAACAAATCTGGCGTTATCGAGTTTACGGCTGTGATGACGTATTCCTGCTGATCATACAAAGGTGGGGAAGTGGAGGTAGGTACACTCTGACTTCTACTTACCCGCTAGCTGTGCGCGTAGACTTTCTTTGGGCTATGCAAAAAGGTTTCCTTTACGAGATCAACAACTTCGATTATAGACGGATGGTCAGCCAGAATGTCTTTTTCTCTGATCATAGATGCATCCCTTGTCTTTAAAGTTTGTGTAGCACTTCAAAATTGACTTAGTAATAGATGGATGCACATTACATTTGCGTTTAAAAGCACGCTGAATAGGCACAAGACTTTCTGTTGTAGCAAATTCCAGAACACACCAGCTTCACTGTTGTGGGCGAACGCCATCTTGAAAAACACCGCTTTGTAGATTTTACAGGAATGTAAGAAATGTTTTACAAAATAAAAGAAAATGTTTAATTTTTGTGTACCTGTTGCCATTAAAATTTTTATCACATTAAAATAACTTTTTATTTTGTAACTATTTGAAATCAAGGATCTCTTTTGTGGGCACCCTGTATATTATTGGCTTGGATTATTTATAAATTAACACTGTATTTCCTCACCGCAATTATTCCTACTATTTTTATTTAGAATAAAAATACCAAGTACCTCACGGGAAAAATACTTGGTTGAACTGTTTTGTACTTTATTTGGTTGTTTCAACTAAATTTGTTTGAACCAACCAAATTTGTAAAGTTAATTTTAATAAGCGTTTTTGTTTGAATAGTTTGGTTGTTTAAACTAATTTTTTTGAAATAACCAGAATATATAGTTGATTTTACTAAATTGTGGTTAATTTAATCAAATATTTGGTTGAATCGCCTAAATAATTTCAACTAAATGCTTTTGGACGAATCAACTATATATTTTGTTTATGGATATAATGACCAAAAAAGTTGATTGATTTAACTATATTTTGATTGATTCAACCAAACATGTTTTCCGTGAAAGGAAAGAATTTATATTCAAAAGATGAAACACGGATAAAATGGTAAACTAAATAAATTACCCAAGCTTTCGGACGCTTCATAAGCCGTTCTTCATGAGTGCGATGCATTTCCTTTGCCTCATTTTTTAAACTTAATAGTTTCGGTAAAATACTTTCCTAGTGCAGTTTCACAGAAAAAGGAATCCAACAGTTGGGCAACTCAAATTGCAGAAACACTCACTGTGGTTGAATTTCAGATCATTTCGGAGTCTGTAATAAAAGAATGGACTTTACGCCTCTGGAAGTGGTGGCGATGTGTTGATAGCTTTTCGATGTAATTAATAAAATATTGACGATTTACGTTCTTCTAGTAAGCTTGGACTATTTTTACACGTGATATGTTTGTCGGTATAAAATCTTCATTGAGTTCTATTCAGGTTCATGTCAATGTTGCAATATAAACATGCACGAGAAGTACAAAAGGGGGGTGTTATAGGCCCAATGCTAATGGGGATTACACAGTTACAACTCCATATATTCATATGTATACATAGAAAATTTCATTCCAGTCGAGGGTACAACACCCACTGCGTATACCAGTGATTGCCATTCATAGTTTGCTAAACATGAAGTTAAGTCTTATTTTGCTAACGTTAGTTTATATTCTTTTTTTCCTTTTTCCCGGTTTTATTATTTTTTTTTGTCCACCTACATTTTTAGTTAAGTGTATTTCTTTCATTTTATGATGAAACAATGTCTATAAAAAGTCCCTGAAAGTCTTCATTATTTTTTTAATAATCCATATACAGCCAATTCCGCTTAATTGGATCAAAGTTTAATTGGGGCAGCAGCTTAATTCGAAAAATCTCAATAAACAGAACCCAGACCAAGAAACTAATCGTAATTTATATCGCTTAAAAGGGACACCATTCCTCTTAATTGAGACAAAAATTTAAGATTATAATTAATGCAATAAAAAACATACATATATTAAACAATCATACGACAGGAAAATAGATTATAATAAGCAAACACGTATTATATTACACATAGTCTTAAAAAAAAGAACAAACAATTGAATATGATGTGATCTTACATACAGTATAACAGGACTTCTGATACATATCACAATGTTCACCGTTAGTGACGTACGCCAGTGACGCACATCGGCGTCATTGGTGTCAACTTGCGAGCGGGGTAAAACCGAAATTGCGACCAGCTCCAGCTGCATATTTTGTTTTAAATTTATTATTTTTTATTATATATATTTTATTTTATATATTTCCTTATATGTATGTAGTATTGGAAAAACCTTCATTGTTTAATTTTATGTGAAATTCGCCTATTTGCGGCAGCCGTTTCATTGGGCAAAATGACCTAATCCCAATGTGTCCCGATTAAGCGGAACCGACTGTATATATAAAGACATAATATCTAATTTTTTTATTCGCGGTAAAAATATGCTTTCAAGTATAAATGTAATAAGTACATAAATAATAAATAAATAAGTACAAAAATAAATGTAATAAGTTTGTATTTCTCGCCTCTTGACACGAAACAAATTATAAACTATTCGGATTTGATTTATGAATATAGGTCAAGTCATTATATAATGATCAGAAATGTTGGTATAGTTTAAAAAATATTACAGAAAATTAAACACGATTTAGATAAACAGAAATCAGAGATAATAATGGATATCGAATGTGAAAATATACATGTAAGCGAAATCCATTTTACTAAATGCAAATTTTAAAAAAAATACTTTTCAAAATGGAAGCAGATTATTATTCCATGCTGAAATAGAATGTCTTTCACGTTCAAAAATTATTTGAATTTGACTCCGATGGCAAAAGATTTGGATGCGATTTCTGGAAGTGCTTTTCGAAGTAGGACTAGACTTCGCCAGCGCAATAAGCTGAAAACCAAATGTCCTGAGGAAAAAATCAAACCAATACCCAGCGGATGACTGCAGAAAGCATTTAGATGAAAGCGAGCATTAAGAAGAAAATAACGATACGCCGTAAATTCTAGCAGTCTAAACCAAGCGATAAATATAAATTAATCCGTTAAATAAAAAAAATCAGATTTATTGGACGAACATACATCGACAAGATTTTTTTCCGAAGAATGTGTTGCAATTATACTGTTAGTTAGATTAGGCAGTTCTTAAAATGGCAATTCACGATTTTTTACATTACGGGTAATTAGCGTTCTTCTAAAGGCATTTTTCGAACAGTTAGAATGGATGGAAAAGACAAATGATAATTGAAATATTCATTAACAAACGAACGATGTAACATAAATAAACGGCAAAAAATAGAAAAATGGCCTTGGGCAATGTAAAGTGTTATTAATTAAATATTGCTATTTTTACTGCTTCTTCAAATCAGTTGTTTCTAACAACCTTCTTAATGTTCGTGTTTTAGGAACACGTTTGTAGTTTTGGGAAGAGTAAAAAGAAAAAAGAAAATAAAATAAACTTAATTTTCAGAAGAATTTAGTTTTTTTAAATATATATTAAGGAAAAATAAAACTCACTATAACGTTTTGTGAGTATATTTTTATTTCTTTATTAATAATTTTATTAATATACAGGGTGTTTATAAAATAACGTGAGGTGTTCGGAGCCTTCTAGCGAGTAAAGTTTTGGACGAAACATAACCAAATTTGGTGGGAGTATATAGTGGACCATACGATTTCGATTTCTAGAGGGAAAACAAAAAATTAGTACATCAAAAGTCACCATCAGGGGAATTTTAGCACCGCAAAAGTGCATTGGTATGATTAATGAATGAATGAATGTCAAACGATAAGCACACATCAATTTTATCAAAAAGAAATAGTATCAACGGTCATCACCAGGGTAAATTTTGGCATTGTTTATATCGAGTAAAATGCACTAATTTGCAAAATTGCGTTCTGGTCATGCGGATGAAAGGAAGGGCTGTAAGAGTTCTCATCACTCAGAGGTCGTATGCCTTTCGATGGCTCTTACCTTACGTGACCGTGTTTCGTTAGTTAAGCTGTATTATCAGCGGAACAAGAATGCAGATCCTGTGCTCCGTGAATTTTGCGATTGAAGAAATTACGAAAAGGACCGATGAGCATAACAAACTTATGAAACATGATTCAACCATTTGAAACTACAGGAACTCTAGCAGGGTAACCAGGTTATGAACGCAAAGCGGTTAGTCAGGAACAAGTTGAAGAAATTGCAGCTGCTATTGTGGAATAGGAGATGGCGAATGTGCAAGGTACCAACAGTGCTTGAGCAGTATCCCGGCACACGCATATCTCATTCTCAACGGTGCGGAAAATCCTGCATCAAATATTGAAGTTTTAGCCATAAAAAATCTGCCCTACACGAATAACACCCTAGCGATGTGGCCACAGGAATTGAGTTTTTGTTCACATTCTTCATACGCATGCAAGTTGACGATGCATGGCCGTGGCAGATTTTATGGAATGATGACTTTCATTTGATGATGCCACTTTCATTTAAACGGTGGCATTAACACACACAACTGGCGCATTTTGGCTGCGACTAATTCGTAACCTTGTTCACAGGAGTCTCTTCACTCACCAAAAAGCACAGTGTGGTGTGGATTTACGGCATCTTTTATCATCGGTTCTTACTTTTACGAGGAAAATTGCAAAAGTGGAACAGTGACCTGTACCGTCAATGTTATAGAACTTCGTGGTTCCACAACTGCAGCAACGAGGATGCCTCGATACGATCACATTCTTGCAGGACGGTGCATCACCCCACATTGGACTTAAGGTACAGCGTGTGTTGCGGCAACATTTCTCTGACAGCAGAGTCATTAGTCGTGCATTCCCCACAGCATGGTCAACCAGGTCGCCCGATCTCAAACATTGTGATTTTGGCTCTTTAGATTTCTTAAAGGTGTCGTGTATCAAGGACACGTCTCCGATATCGCCATTTTAAAAGACCGAATAACGTTACACATGAGAAAAATTAATTTCGGTATGTAGCGAGCCACCGTGGGAAATGTCGTGCAAGGTATGCAGTTCTTGGAACATCACAATGGTAGTCAAATTGAACCTCATTTGTAAGTAACGATCATTTGTTGTTGACAAAATTGATGTGTGCTGTGTCGTTTGGCATTTACTCATTTATTATTCACACTAATACATTTTTGAAGCTCCAAAATTCCTCTTTGTGGCGACTTTTGGTACTAATTTGTTGTCTTTAGAAATCAAAATCCCATGGTCCACCATGTATTCCCACCAAATTTGGTTATGTGTCGTCCAATACTTTACTCGATAGAGGCTCTGAACACATCACGTTATTTTATAACCACCCTGTATTTATATTCCTTTATTGTTGATTTCATTAATACATTTATGTATTATTTTACTTTTCGACGTGCATTACTAAAATAATGTGATAATTATTTATATGAATTCACAAAAGCTTTCATTACCTCATCAGTATTATTCGAAACATATTTTGCCATTACCCGTAGTTATTTTCAACGATTATAATATATTTTAGTGG
>QLNU02015003.1:171883495-171897463 GCA_006491805.2 Dysdera silvatica
CTACATGAATTGATAAGTAGAGTATGGGACCGTTTAGCAGTCAACTTAACCTTGCAGTAAATATAAAAGCCCGTTGGAAACTTTGCAGTACATGGCGAAAAAATTAGTCTTTGACAACACATAATTCCACAAAACTTGGTTGTTCTTGCGGCCTCTTTAGCCCAAACATCTTAAAGCATATGTAAACAACGTGAAATATATGTAAACAACGTGTACTTTCAGTTACAGTTTAACGAGGCCGATATTGTCATTTAAACACCATATTCTTTGGCCCTGGGATTGTAGATCATTACTGACAGCAAAACGAATTTGCGAAAATCTGTTTAGTTTTCATGCTACTTTTGTCAAAGTGGAGTTTTTCCCCAAAAAAAAGGTATTTCTTAAAGTGCAAATAGGTTAGGGATAAAAAAAAAAGATACATTTTGCCTAAAAGTGGTTGAATACTTAATTATCAAAAACTTCTGAATTTCTTTTGTCTCATAAATTTAATATTGTATTATCGTTGAAAACGTTTTTGCTGAGGAAAATTAAAAAGAACGTTATTTTTTTCGTTATATTTTTTTCGTCAGATTTTTTCATAAGATTTTAATAAAGATAGAAGGCTATCGTTGGATTCAACAATAGAAATACTACGAATTTCTTTTATTAATGGCTTATTGTACTGTTGTCACTTGGGACACGAAGTAACGCAAACGTAATAAGTGCCAATTCTAAAATTGGCAACGTGCCAAATTGTTTTCTTTTATCTGATGTTTTCTCAAAATGTTGTATGTAATGTCATTTTCCGTATCTGGCAAAAATATTGTACATAATTTCTCTTTATATATTTGGCAACAGTATGTTTTTTGTGTTCGAAATTCTAAAATAGTCAGTCCTCCATTTGCCATCGATATATTTAGACGTATTGCTCCGTCCAAACGGTATACTAGTTTCTTTAACGTTGCAATCGAATTAATTTATTTGTTGGCCTATTAATGAATTCTCACCTTTTAAAGCCCTGTCTCATACCAGATTTGAAAATTAACGCAACACATAGTGGAACTGTAATTAATTAAGTATTTGGTCGAAGGTTAGAAAATATTAAATGCATAAATTACAACTCATATTTCAATTATCATAGTACAATGATTAGGTCTTTCTGAAATCCTTCAAAAAAAATAATAAAAAAAATACCACCACTTCAGTGTTATTAAAAACATTTTCAACGTTGTAGTATTTAAAACATTGAAGAGTTTAACTTCTTTATATTTTGTTGCGTTTATTGTAGCAGAACAGCTAAAATAATTTCTTGTTATCAGTTTTCCGACAAAACCTAATCTTTTGCTCTTATGGAATCATACTCTGGACTATAGATCTTTAAAACACATGCACACACACAAAAAAAATAAGACTCTTCTAGAGTCAATCCAAGATTATTCGTATAGAAGCCAAACGCAATAGCCCTGCGCCCCTACAGGACATTTCGTTCGTGAAAATTAAGGGTTAATTAGTATTATATGTGCTTTTAAGTTAAGATCCATACCGTACTAATATATAATATTTAATGATTTTATAAGTTATAACCATTTAGCAAGTAGGCATATAAACCTTTAAAGGCAAAAAAAATGCATAAAAGTATATTTATTTGACTTTTTCGTGTACTTTTGAAACAATAACCCCATCGATTACCATCTTGTAAAATTTCAGTCAACGTCGACTTTTCGAGTTATGTCGGATTTACTTTTCATAGACATCGACCTGACCATCCTCCGTGGATAACAAATCATAGCGTAGAAACACCTCCTTTACTCTACTAAAGTGTTCTTCCAACCTTTCCGTAACGCCATTTTATACGCTATCATATAGTGCAATCAAATCCTACCTCGAGTCTGCAAATGTTTGTGGTCAAGAATCACGTATTTGGCGTTTTTGTCCAAAAAAACCCCAAACTGCAAAATTGTTTTAACAATGTAATAAAACGACTTACGATGCTAATGTTTGATTACAAATTCCTATTATATTTCAAATGTTATAAGTTTGATTTTTATTTATTCCTTTTAAATTAATTGGGTAGTTCAGCATCCATTGCTTCTACTCATGAGCTCCCCCTGAGCTTTATAACGTTGATACTTGTATCTTATATAATTTCCGTGATGTTATGTCGACTTCAGGGTAATTAATTCACAAAAATATGTTTCTCAACACCCCACATATGTGTACATACATTAACTGTTTATCATTCTGAATATATAAATTTTGTCTTTAAGATAAATGCAAATTGTATACCTAGAAAGCCGTTTGGAGCACCGGTCTTTTGCTTTCCATATTTCCTTTAAGTTCTCTCAGTTATTAGATCGTTATTCTCAGTTGAATATGTGGAATAACACATGTGTAACACTGGAAATTAGAATCACGAGAACGTCCAAGAAATGTATTATACAATAATGTTTGCCACCCACGTATATTTAGCTCAAGCTAGAGTATTTTTGGTTTTGGAAAAAAAAAAGAGGCGCCGTCCTCATCCTGGACTCGAACCAGGGTCCCCGCGTTGAGCCTGCGGTGTCTTGACCTACTAGACGAATGAGAACAAGAACAAACGCATTTTTCTCCATATATTAAGTTGCAAGATATTATTACCCTTCACAGGGATAACACAATTGCCAAATAATTGTCAACACAGAAAAGCCTCCGGGGCGAGATTTTTGTGAGTTTATCGTGGGGAATTTATTATTTATTATTGATGTAAAATTAAAACGAACAAATAACAAGAATTCTTTGACAGCTCCACTAAAATATATTATAATCGTTGAAAATAACTACGGGTAATGGCAAAATATGTTTCGAATAATACTGATGAGGTAATGAAAGCTTTTGTGAATTCATATAAATAATTATCACATTATTTTAGTAATGCACGTCGAAAAGTAAAATAATACATAAATGTATTAATGAAATCAACAATAAAGGAATATAAATACAGGGTGGTTATAAAATAACGTGATGTGTTCAGAGCCTCTATCGAGTAAAGTATTGGACGACACATAACCAAATTTGGTGGGAATACATGGTGGACCATGGGATTTTGATTTCTAAAGACAACAAATTAGTACCAAAAGTCGCCACAAAGAGGAATTTTGGAGCTTCAAAAATGTATTAGTGTGAATAATAAATGAGTAAATGCCAAACGACACAGCACACATCAATTTTGTCAACAACAAATGATCGTTACTTACAAATGAGGTTCAATTTGACTACCATTGTGATGTTCCAAGAACTGCATACCTTGCACGACATTTCCCACGGTGGCTCGCTACATACCGAAATTAATTTTTCTCATGTGTAACGTTATTCGGTCTTTTAAAATGGCGATATCGGAGACGTGTCCTTGATACACGACACCTTTAAGAAATCTAAAGAGCCAAAATCACAATGTTTGAGATCGGGCGACCTGGTTGACCATGCTGTGGGGAATGCACGACTAATGACTCTGCTGTCAGAGAAATGTTGCCGCAACACACGCTGTACCTTAAGTCCAATGTGGGGTGATGCACCGTCCTGCAAGAATGTGATCGTATCGAGGCATCCTCGTTGCTGCAGTTGTGGAACCACGAAGTTCTATAACATTGACGGTACAGGTCACTGTTCCACTTTTGCAATTTTCCTCGTAAAAGTAAGAACCGATGATAAAAGATGCCGTAAATCCACACCACACTGTGCTTTTTGGTGAGTGAAGAGACTCCTGTGAACAAGGTTACGAATTAGTCGCAGCCAAAATGCGCCAGTTGTGTGTGTTAATGCCACCGTTTAAATGAAAGTGGCATCATCAAATGAAAGTCATCATTCCATAAAATCTGCCACGGCCATGCATCGTCAACTTGCATGCGTATGAAGAATGTGAACAAAAACTCAATTCCTGTGGCCACATCGCTAGGGTGTTATTCGTGTAGGGCAGATTTTTTATGGCTAAAACTTCAATATCTGATGCAGGATTTTCCACACCAATGAGTATGGGATATGAGTGTGCCGGGATACTGCTCAAGCACTGTTGGTACCTTGCACATTCGCCATCTCCTATTCCACAATAGCAGCTGCAATTTCTTCAACTTGTTCCTGACTAACCGCTTTGCGTTCATAACCTGGTTACCCTGCTAGAGTTCCTGTAGTTTCAAATCGTTGAATCATGTTTTGTAAGTTTGTTATGCTTATCAGTCCTTTTCGTAATTTCTTCATCCATCGAAATTCATGTAGGGCAGCATTGGCATTCTCGTTCCGCTGATAATACAGCTTGACTAACAAAACACAGTCACGTAAGGTAAGAGCCATCGAAAGGCATACGACCTCTGAGTGATGAGAACTCTTACAGCCCTTCCTTTCATCCGCATGACCAGAACGCAATTTTGCAAATTAGTGCATTTTACTCGATATAAACAATGCCAAAATTTACCCTGGTGATGACCGTTGATACTATTTCTTTTTGATAAAATTGATGTGTGCTTATCGTTTGACATTCATTCATTCATTAATCATACCAATGCACTTTTGCGGTGCTAAAATTCCCCTGATGGTGACTTTTGATGTACTAATTTTTTGTTTTCCCTCTAGAAATCGAAATCGTATGGTCCACTATATACTCCCACCAAATTTGGTTATGTTTCGTCCAAAACTTTACTCGCTAGAAGGCTCCGAACACCTCACGTTATTTTATAAACACCCTGTATATTAATAAAATTATTAATAAAGAAATAAAAATATACTCACAAAACGTTATAGTGAGTTTTATTTTTCCTTAATATATATTTAAAAAAACTAAATTCTTCTGAAAATTAAGTTTATTTTATTTTCTTTTTTCTTTTTACTCTTCCCAAAACTACAAACGTGTTCCTAAAACACGAACATTAAGAAGGTTGTTAGAAACAACTGATTTGAAGAAGCAGTAAAAATAGCAATATTTAATTAATAACACTTTACATTGCCCAAGGCCATTTTTCTATTTTTTGCCGTTTATTTATGTTACATCGTTCGTTTGTTAATGAATATTTCAATTATCATTTGTCTTTTCCATCCATTCTAACTGTTCGAAAAATGCCTTTAGAAGAACGCTAATTACCCGTAATGTAAAAAATCGTGAATTGCCATTTTAAGAACTGCCTAATCTAACTAACAGTATAATTGCAACACATTCTTCGGAAAAAAATCTTGTCGATGTATGTTCGTCCAATAAATCTGATTTTTTTTATTTAACGGATTAATTTATATTTATCGCTTGGTTTAGACTGCTAGAATTTACGGCGTATCGTTATTTTCTTCTTAATGCTCGCTTTCATCTAAATGCTTTCTGCAGTCATCCGCTGGGTATTGGTTTGATTTTTTCCTCAGGACATTTGGTTTTCAGCTTATTGCGCTGGCGAAGTCTAGTCCTACTTCGAAAAGCACTTTCAGAAATCGCATCCAAATCTTTTGCCATCGGAGTCAAATTCAAATAATTTTTGAACGTGAAAGACATTCTATTTCAGCATGGAATAATAATCTGCTTCCATTTTGAAAAGCCTTTTTTTTAAAATTTGCATTTAGTAAAATGGATTTCGCTTACATGTATATTTGCACATTCGATATCCATTATTATCTCTGATTTCTGTTTATCTAAATCGTGTTTAATTTTCTGTAATATTTTTTAAACTATACCAACATTTCTGATCATTATATAATGACTTGACCTATATTCATAAATCAAATCCGAATAGTTTATAGTTTGTTTCGTGTCAAGAAGCGAGAAATACAAACTTATGTACTTATTACATTTATACGCCACGATGTGAAGTTGATGTGCGAATTCTGCATACGGATATAGATAGTTTCTTTTATAAAAGTAAAATCGACTGGTGTAAAGTTATGCCACGGATTTCGATCGTTTTGAATACGGATGAATGTCCACCAAATCACATCCCTTGCAGAAATATAAAAAAATAAACATCAGAAGAAAAGATTAAATAAATGGAGAATTGAATAGAGAATTCATATCTCTCTAAGACCGAAAGTGCATGTCTTTAGTTTTAATAAAGAAGAAGTGAAGAGAGAGCTAAAGGTATGAGCTAGGTTTTAGTTAGAAGCTATCTAAAATTCCAAACACTGTAAAACTTCACTCTTCGAAAACACAAAAATGAAGAAAGGGATGAAACCAATGCAAAGCAAAAAACATATAATGTATAACTTGGGGACAAATACAAAACTCCTTATACCAATACGATAATGAGGTGAACTCTCGACCTCCTATGATTAATATCAATCAATTAATATTAATCAGAAAATACAAATTAAAACCGAAAATATGCGGCAATTCCGGAATTTTAACAATCTGATAATTAAAAAAAACTTCGAGGAAAAAATAGGTATTAATATAAAAGCATCTAGATCAAAATATTAATAATTTAATAAACTCCTGTAGAAATTAAAATATATAATAAAACATGAATAATCATAAAAATTAAGTCGAGTCTATGCGAAGGACACTCATTAAAAATCAGGAATTAAAAAACCGAAGAAACATATTCGTTCTCTGGAAGGGAAAAAAAAAACACGGCAACCATTTTGGAGGATAGGGACATATCCCGCCATGGCGGCCATCTTGGAAACGGCGGCCATTTTGAAAACGGGGTGCAAGGAAACCCAATACTACTCATATGGACGCCCTTCGTATGTGGAAAACATCAAGCACAAAACAGTTAAGAAAAGGGAGCAATCCAAAAAAACGTGAAGGTGTAGACAGTTCGAAAATCAAACTCTGCGTGTGTGAAAATATTCTTGAGGTTATAAATGTCCCAACAATATTTGTTTTCTATTATACTGCAGGTATTGATGGAAAATATAGGTTGCGTTGGATGTTTTAGATTGTGAGACAAGGAAGCTACTGGCAGTCGATCATGCATCGATTTCACAAAATGATATCGCTGGACTATATCGCTCAAAGAAGATGAAATGAAGCAAGTTAATCAGTTGAGGAAGAGGAAACGGGTTCAGCTGAATGCTTTAAAGAAAATCAAGAAGTAATTCAAAGGCAAATATTATGAAGGAACCTCTAAAGTTCGTCGAAACCAAGAAAGTTTACAAATATTTTCGTTTAGAAACTTAAAGAAATAAGTAGAAAGGTAAATCATCATGAAATCAATATTTCAACACATTAACGGGAACATAGTTGATATAAAAAAATACTATCGGATAAACAGAGGAACTCTGGAGCAATAATATGATATAAAGCCACCAATGCTGAAAAAAGACAAATTGATGAGACTTTCAAAGATAGCTAATACAATCTTCGTAAAGAAATGGAACATACAAATATTGAAACACTGCTATGCAAGTATTACAAGGGTATCTACGTGCAGTAGTCTAAAAAAAAAGGGAACAAAAAGAGTTTTTGGTAGAGCCCAGTTTAACGTATTAAAAAAAATTAGACCTGATGTCATTAATTAAGCATTTGCGGAACCATACTATGAAAACAAAGTTAAAAATGAGCATACCAACTTCCCACGGGATTTTCTTACTCGATGCAATGATTATATTACTCTTTGTGATGATTATATTACTCTTTGTAATGATTATATTACTCTTAGTAATGACTATATTACTCTTTGTAATGATGATACTCAAGTCTGGAGTCGGTTACACTTGTGTATTTTCTCCAGACCTTCTACATTGTCTTGGTTGTTAGACATTTATCTGTGTATTGACATATTGATTGAAAAGCGAATAAATTAAGATTATTATTATTATTGATATAATCATTATAGAAGAAAAATATGCGTAGTTTATATAGTATTATTATAGACGAAGAAATGACATTCATTGTTCACAGATAGTAAAAGGTTCATTTAACGTTTTTTAGCACAATATAACTTGTGTATTATGCTAAAAAACATTGTTAAATAAACCTTTTACTAGTGTGTTATTGTAAATATGAAGGAAATTGTAAAAATCAGAAAAGAATTAAGAGATTTACAAAAGAATTAAGAGGAATTTCTACAAAAGCATAAAGGATTTACAAAAAGTATAAAAGGATTTGTAAAGTATAAAAGGATTTACAAAAAGAAAGGATTTACAAAAAGTATAAAAGGATTTACAAAAAGCATAAAAGGATTTACAAAAGTATAAAAGGATTTACAAAAGTATAAAAGATTTACAAAAAGTATAAAAGGATTTACAAAAGTATAAAAGGATTTTACAAAAAGTATAAAAGGATTTACAAAAAGTATAAAAAGGACTTACAAAAGTATAAAAGGATTTACAAAAAGTATAAAGACCTGCATATCGAATTTGATCTATTATAAAAACAAATCGAATAATCTACATTGGTGCATTGGAAGAAATTTTAAATATCTTGACTATTTCCTCAAGACAACAGATATCAATGAAAATTTGATGTAATAGTTACGAAAGATATTATGCGTACGCTGAAAGTTCATAAGTGGAGTTATAGACTCAGCGGGGATTAACAAAGCTACAGCTTTCATATTCCTATGTTAAACATACAAAATTTCATTGTAACGGGGGTTACAACCCCCCCCCCATCAATACTACCTGCGTACGCCAGTGCGAAAGGTTGAATTACCAGAAATTGCCCGCATTCTACATCAATATATCAAATTTTTAATTAGTAACGTGAAACATTGTGCTTAAACAATAATAAACTATTTAAACACGACTACCACAGTTAAAATTATTTAATTAGGTGGATGACGATCGTTTCGGCAGTGAATGACTGCCTTTGTCGAATCCAGTTACAAAAGTGAAGGTAAACTTCACCGCACTTGCCGTATAAACACGTGTTGCCACCTTTATTTATGGAGAACACGTGTTTATACGCCAAGTGCGGTGAAGTTTACCTTCACTTTTTTAACTGGATTCGACAAAGGCAGTCATTCACTGCCGAAACGATCGTCATCCACCTAATTAAATAATTTTAAGTGTGTTAGTCGTATTTTAAATAGTTTATTATTACATCTAATTATGTCATCCTTAGAGATATACTTTGAGAATTAGAATGCAAAATACAGCAGCTATCGTCTTATATCATTGAGAATTCATAAAATAATAATAAATGAGTTACAATATAATTTCGTTGTGTTGTAAATATATATGAAATATATTTTATACATCAGTGGATCAGAGTTAAAGCCAAATTAAATACCGAGAAAACTCAGAAATGCATCAGATCTGCTGGATAGTGCTGTGGCCAGAACGCACCAAAAACTTTACTCTGGTAATGCGTAACCACGGAAAGTGCTCTTTTAAGAGAAATAGCTGAAATACTCCGATTTGCACTTAAATCCATTAGAGTTGAGTACGAGCTTTGAGTACGGGAGCACCTTCTTTGCGGGCAATTCCAAATGAAAAGTGAAATTTTAAGTAATTTCTTAGTGGGCTTTAAAATTTGGGATTTGAAGATTTTGGAAGCTTGTGAAACTGTGAAAATGATCCAAAAATCCCAGCAATTAGAAGTCATCGATCTAAGAAGTTAGCTAATGTTTAGAACGAAAAAAAGTGTCAAACACATTTCTACGAATTTTGTGATATGTTATACTATAGAGATTGCTAAACACTAAAGGATTCCATTTAATTCAGGCTTTTGTTTCTTCTATGGAAAAAGGTTATTAAGACGGTTATTAAAAAGGTTATTAATATATAATTAATTATAATTAATTATATATTATATAATTTAATAATTATATTTTAAAATACAAAACAATGTGTAAATAAATACATAAAAATAGCCGCATAAAGAATATTTTTTTAGACCACATGCATTTCTTCATCACACCCTTGTATTTTAAATGTGAACACGATGGAACTTAATATCGTAGGTATTAAACACATTTTACACTTTCAGACGGTTTTTATAAGCTATTTAGTATTTCGAACTATATAATGATGAATATTGTAAAACGAATTAAATATTTTCCCATTTTCTTGACTTTCGCACAGCCGCATCAACGATTGATGGTCGCACCTTGCATAGCATCGCTCAATGACATTTATTCAAATCAAAATATGATAATCAAATTTAAAAGGTTTACACGAAAACGATAGTCGCAGGGCCTCGTTTTTTGGCGGTTCGTCGATTTGGCGATTTTCAAATATGTCCTTTGACGCTTTTACCCTCGCTTTTGAAGTTTTTGACTTGACGCGCATAATATAGCTTCTGTGTTAGCTCTTAATTTATAAATTATCGGGTTAATTATTATTATTATTTTATATTCATTTACAAGTGGAAAACAGATATGTTTAAGGTTTTGATGAAGGTGATGAACAATCTGCTGTAAACATAGGCATTACACCATTGGCATAATACTTGAAGAATTGTAATTTAAGCATTTCATATTTAAACGAGCCATCTTTATTACTTACTATATGGGATATTTATTACTTGTGATGCATATTTATTATTTGCAATAGTCATATCTTATTTAGTATACATATTCATTGCCGATTAAGCTTATTTATTACTCATCAATCATCAGCCGGTAATCAATTTTTTATTAAAATTTATTAGGATAAACTGTTTCGAAATATAAATGAAATACTCAGATTCATTTTCTCTCTCGCCCCCACCCCCTCCTGAAAAATATTCAACCCATCTCACTCTCTTTCCTCCTGTAATCACACTTAAGAATTAATTTTCTAATGCAAGACGTATTTAGTTTTGAATGACCTCTCGACCATCACCGTATAGTTCTCAAAATTATTGGGGGGCAAGCACATTTTATGTACGTTTATACATTACAGTATATGTAAAATCGCAATTTATTTCAGATTATTGGGGGCTTGGGCCCCACGGGCCCATATAACTCTACGCCAATGCCCTCGGCTGTCCAACGCTCAAAATCGTTGATCACGATCGGATTTTGAAGATTGGGTTTTATTTTATTTTTATCCAACGTATTTCCTTAACTGCTGCTTACAATTTGTTTTTAATTGCCACAGCAATAAACGATGATGATGAGGAAGAAGCAGAAGCAGAAGAAGAAGAAGAAGAAGAAGAAGAAGAAGAAGAAGAAGAAAAATCTATGGAAAGTGCTAATCTAAGGTTTTAAGCTTTTGAAGACAATTTTTAACTTTCCAAGAACGCGAGGTGTACATTTGAAACGCCTTGTAAGAGATTGCTTCATAATAGATTCGAAAGTGGTTATAAATATAGTTCACATAAAAAATTTGTGCAGAATTTATTATTAAAAATCTTTTTATCCGTAAACAGTTATATAATATGATGCAAAAGTTTACACAGTAAAACAATTATGGCAGTTGTCGATAGAGTTCAGCATTGTTTTATTTTTAAAAAAAAAGATCGAAATCTCTGAAATATTTGGGTCCGGGGAATTTCTATTCCATGATGGAAATCGCATTTTAAATTTTGCGGCCTGCTTTTGACCATTTAGTTTTTGAGGCTTTGCCTCAAACGTTGATACAAAGAAGAAAAGGGATCTTCTGTTGAGAAAATACATTTAAGTTAATGAGAAAACGAAGATTTAATAATATGATAACCTTTGCTAAATCTTTCCACTTGGGAAACTTCCACCTGTCATTTAGTTCTCAACATGAGTGGATTTTTCCGGGGCTAGTGCGCCCTCCTGGGCGATAGCACTCGCGTCTT
Organism: Dysdera silvatica; assembly: GCA_006491805.2. Lineage (NCBI taxonomy): Eukaryota > Metazoa > Arthropoda > Arachnida > Araneae > Dysderidae > Dysdera > Dysdera silvatica. Next base: position 171,895,116 of record QLNU02015003.1, read on the forward strand.
CGAATGGGCAATAAGACTGGTGCCTTCCGAGGGCAGACTGGGTGCTCTCAAAGGGCGCATACCTTGTATAACCCGCTGATGCGCCCTCCTGGGCGATAGCACTCGCGTCTTCGAATGGGCAATAAGACTGGTGCCTTCCGAGGGCAGACTGGGTGCTCTCAAAGGGCGCATACCTTGTATAACCCGCTGATGCGCCCTCCTGGGCGATAGCACTCGCGTCTTCGAACGGGCGATAAGACTGGTGCCTTCCAAGGACAGACTGGGTGCTCTCAAAGGGCGCATACCTTGTATAACCCTGGCCAGCCAGTTTACCGTTAGATGTGAAGCAATTTGATGGCTGGTCGAGGGCGCACACATTGGATTATCGGAGGGCGCTAGTCCTATAGCCCATGAGGGTGCAAGTCCTATCGCCCATGAGGGCGCACCGTCCCTGGGGCCGGTTGCCTGGTCCGCCCCTGGTGCCTTCGAATAGGCAAGGACTCGTGCCCTCCAAAAATCCAAGGTATGCGCTCTTTGAGAGGACCCAGTCCGCCCTTGGTTCTCAAAGCAATTAAATTACTGCCCGTGAACTTAAAATGTCAAAGTAATATTTTTATCAATGTATTTTTCCAGATCCTTTATTCAACATTATTTCTATAAATTACTAATTAAGTGAGACGGAAGAACCTAAAATGACTTACACAATTTTACAATCCTGGCTTCAAAAAGTGGACTAAAATGGAATATGTGGGAATTTAGGGGTCCTTTTTTTATATAATGGGGCCCAAAGGGACCCACAAGGCGGGATTGTTAAGAAGCAGAGATAATAAATCAAAAGCCTCGGCGGTTGAAATGAATGGGTTTTTAAATTGTTTGAATTTCAAATAGTTGTCAACAGATGGCACTGATGCCCGAAATTAAAATAGAGAACGCGTCAAGGGGGAGAGAATGGGGGAGAAAGGAAAGAGAAATGGAAGTGGAGAGAAGAAAAGAAAGGAGAATAAAGGAAAAGGAAAAAAGGAGATCGATTAAACTTTTTTCGAAGACGGCATCCGTTGATCCGAGAAAGCTTTTCCTGTAACAACTTAGCCAACGTTATTTAAAAAGACTGCAAAATTTTTCGATTTGCGGCACTTGAAGCGGAAAAATTTAATTGCGTCATTGGGGATTTAATTCGATTATTCCATCTAAATGTCATATTTTATATTTAAGATAAAAATTTCGTAGTAGACATAAAAATAAGGAAAGTTTTGGATAATTAAATTTCATTCTTCCCCCCCCATCCTCTCACCCTCCCTCAAAACGTGCTTTTAAATGGCGGAAAAGGAAATTAATACCGTTGAAATTTTCGTTTAATTTTTTACTTAAAATAATTTTGACTTAAATAGGGTAAACAAGACATTTCTGCAATAAAAATCAGATTTAAAAAAAAAAGTCGAGTAAATAAATAATAATACAATGTATAGGAATTTAGGAAATATAAAATATATTTTGTGTTCGGAGTAATTCCTTTATATTCCTTCTACTGAAATGCAATGTTTCTTTATTTAATTACTTCATAAAGTTTGAAATTGTGATGAATAAACATTTATTTTTTATGTTTATTTTTAAATACAACAAATACAACAACACGAAAAAATCATTTATTGCCCATTGTTGGACGAAGTCCTCTTTACGTTTCGTCCATGCTTGTGGAAGAAGACTGAAGATGAATGTCTCTTTACGTTTCGTCCACTCACGTCAGGGGATACAATTGAAGATTTTAGATGTCCATTTCTGGTCACTGGTTTGATTAATTAATTCGCTAATTTAATTAATTCAGATCGGTAGTTAGATTAATTTAGACCGTTAGTCTGTTTAATTTATATCACTAGTTTGATTAATTTATATCGTTAGTTTGATTAGTTTAAATGACTAGTTTGATTAATTTAAATCGCTGGTATGATTGATTAATTAACTAATTTGGTAAATTTGGATCGTTTATTTGGTAAACCTGGATCGTTAATTTGATTAATTTAGATCGTTAGTCTAATTAGTTTACGTTACTATAGAGACTGATTAATTCAGATCGATTGTATAATTACGTTAAATCACTAATTTAATCAATTAATTAATCGGGTTTTATGGAACAAGGATAGAAAAGGTCATGTTGCCTCAAATGAGGTCCATAGCGTCGATTTTCAGAATTATTCACAGCAGCGGGAAAACAATCATCTCCATCGGAACAAACAAGGTCGACATTTAAAATTCTTTTAAATAATTGTATGTAATGGATTAAATACAATTATATGAATATATTATGAATTTTAATGGAATTTTAATGGAATAAATTACCAATAAAATGTGATAAGAAATAAATATAATGTTTG